>CAIGQZ010035027.1:16745908-16790523 GCA_903798205.1 Danio tinwini
GTGTGTGTGTGTGTGTGTGTGTGTGTGTGTGTGTGTGTGTGTGTGTGGACAGGACAAGTCAAAGTAATGTTGTGTAAATGATTATGGCAGATGACTCTGTGGTCTGGCTTGGCATCACTGTGTCAGCAGTCCCACTTCAAAGGGCCCATAATGACTAGCACAGGAATCCCAGCAGGTGGTGATTACATACACACACACACACACATACACACACACACACATATGCACTGTGTCAGTCCACCAGTGACAGCTGTTTAAAAAGCCAACGACTGACACACAGAAACTATGAAGTGTCTTAGTGCAGCAGGACCAGGACAAAAATAGAGGGTAAGGGAAAAAAGGAAGCAGAGAATGACAGAGGAGAAGGGAGACAGAGATGATAAATGAAAAACAGAAATATTTTATATTTATTATAGCACAAAATGACAACGATTTCAACATTATGAACATGAACAATATGAACACATTTGAACACAATTTAAATTAATGTTTAATGGTGTTTATATGTGTATGCCATTTAAAAATGCTTTAAGCTACAGTATTAGAACTGTAAATACTAATATAATAATAATAATAAACTTTATTTAATATAGCGCCTTTTTAAGTAGCATCTCAAACCGCTTTACAAAACATAAAATACAGAAATAAAAGAAGTCTACAAGGATACATGCAAAAAAATAATTAGACAAAAAACTATTATGTTAAAAACAAAGAAATTATTGATAAATATTATATATTTAAAATCACATAAAAGCTACCATAAAAAGTAAGTTTTAAATGACAGCTTAAATACACAGAGTTCTGCATTTCGAATGTCAAAGGGAAGAGTTCCACAATTTTGGAGCCAATGAAGAGAATGCCTGATTTCCTATAGATTTTAGCAGCATTGAGGAATAAAAAATGACAGAGAGAGATAAAACCTAGACAGAAATGCAGAGAAAGAGACAGAAAGAGGGCAGAAACAAAGCCAGCGCCAGAGGGAAATAAAGTGGGATGCAGGGAAAACCCGTTCCTCAGGTCTTGTGAAAGAATGTTGTGGAAAACTAAGAGACACATCACTCAGCGATGAGGTAAAATTTTACAGTTAATGTCACTCCCGCCCTCCTGCTAATAAAAATCAAGCCTGGCCCTGCAGGGCCCCTTGGGGGCTTGACACATTTAATCATCATAAAGTATAATCTCAAGTCACATCTATGCATCAATATTACCTCTAAACACAGTATTTTCAAATCAAAACAGATTTTTGTAATTCATTACAACAGTGCATGACTAATAAGAATTGCTTCAGTATGACAAACAGAAGACAAGCCTTGATTCTGTGAGTGATATACAACATTAAAGGTCAGCGAGGACAAATACAGTACTTCATGACCTGCTCAACCAAACTTAAAGTCTTTTTTTTAAGTTTAGTTTGGTTGGGTTGGTTAAATGTTAGTTTTTGCATTTAAAAATGCAAGATGGTCCAAAGATGATTCTGTGTTCAGGACTGAATGTATTTTAACCAGTATTCCAGAAAGTTTCATCAAAGGATGTGAGATGCAATGGACAGTCTAGTGCAAGTTTATCAGAGAACAGAAAAACAACAGACAAGTATAACACCGTGTCCTAACAACATGCAATGCATCAAGATTCCAGCAATAAGTAATTTGGCTGTCTGCACCAAATGCGGCACAACAGAAACATTTAAACACTAGTCATTCATTTAAATATCAACCACTGCACTCCAGATGAAATGCTAAGGGTTATAATCTAATAAATATATATTTAACCTTTTTAATTCTATTAAAAGTACATAGGCTGAGTGACTGATGTTGTTGGTTTGCACTGAGTCACTGATTTTCAATTTTAAACCATTTGCGCTGTATTTAATTTTAAAGATCTGAGGTAAACAATTTGCTGATGCTGTTTTTAGTAGTATGGCAATAAACTTTACGCAAAATGGTGTTCAAACTCACATTGGAAGCATTTAACACTGATTAAAGCCCATACTCTGTACCTGAGAGATAATTGTCATAGTAGTTTATGGTGCTGTTTTGTTGCGACGTCATGGTTTCCTAAATAGAAATTTTTCATCATGCGGTTACATATATTTAGGCCAAAAACTTGTTTTAACATAAAAAAGATACCTTTTATCGCGTGTTGTGGCACCACATCACATGTCATTAGGACACAGTGTAACAGTGGAATTATAGGTGTGTGATATTTATTCCTAATGATAATGATAATCGTTCAAAAAAGCCAGTGATTCAATGACCCATACATATAGACTTTGGTCAAATCAGTTGAACTAATGATTTATTCAATCAATCATTAAGACAGGGATTTGCCTGTCTTCATTTGAATAAATTTATACAATTTTTAAAAAAATACTGATTCCTAATAACCTTAGAAAGTGTAATTGACACTAACAACCCAGATGAGTAATTTCAATTGACTAAAATGTCAGTAAAAGTTGCTGAAACATAATGCATAATGTAATAAAAAAAAAACTAATGAATCACAAGTTAAAATGTATAGTCATTCAACTGTTAATTTTACTTTTATACAGTGTACATGTGATTTTTGTCATATTTATATTTCCATTAAATCACTCGGCACAATTCTGTTTAATTACTATTATCACTATAAAAACAATTATATATATATTTGTATATATATAATAGTTTTTTTTTATAATTATATATATTTTTGTATATATATATATATATAATTAATATTTAACAATTGTATATATTTTTTGTCAATATCCGACACTTGCATAAACATGTTCTTACAGCACTTTATACAGATCTGTTCAGTTTTGTCTTTCTCATTTCAGTTATGATCTCTATGAATTTGTCTTTTGTACCGTTTTCCACAATAAGAAAAAGCAAGTGATTTGACAGGGTTGTGTACTGTCAAAGAAAGTGTAAGAGGCTGTTTCAATGGAAACTGCAGGATCGCAAACAGTGAGCAAGCCTGGCATAAATCACTTTCTACCACTTTTTCTATCACAAGTGCTATAAAATATTACCATAAAATATTACTGCAAGGCTGCAGTGAAAACAAATCTTGTGTTAGAGAGAGGAGAAGGAGTGATTTGCCAAGAGCCCTGTGCCCTTGCTTTTCTATGCTAAGTTCTTATTAATACATGCACAGGAAAGCAATACGTTCTTAGTGGTTTAAACACACCTAGTGGACAAAAAAATAATGTGACCATGGAATGAGAAATCACAAACTGTCTCCCATTAGGTCAATAATAGCAAACCAGTAACCATTGACATCCACAGTAGGAAAAATAAATACTGTACACTGTAGAAAATGCTGGGTTCCACACAATTCCTTCATGTTGCCACAACACAAATCGATTAAGTTTACTTAATTGTTTACAAATTTAAGTGGACTGAACATAAATCAATTAAGTTATACTAGAAAAAACTCAAGCATTGTGTTGATTTAGCTCATTTTAAATAAGTAGTTTAAACACGAAGCAAAAATATTTTTGAGTGTAAGTCAATAGCTATGTTTTCATCCAAAGATGTGAATTAAATGTATGTGCAAAACCAGAACATCGCATAAAAGACATGCGAATAAAGCAGCGTTTCCATCCACTGAGTCAAAGAGAACAATCTGGTCACTTCCCGATTAACTGGCGGCAAATATCAACAGTAAAAAACGAAATTCGTTGCAGTAAGGGAAGCTTGCCTTCTCTCCAAATGTTTTGAGTGATAAAAATTACCTTTTTAAAATATAATTAAAAAATATTATTGTGAAAAATTACTTTAACAGTTTGTTATTGTTTCTGTTCTGTCTTTGCTTCTTTTTCTTTGTTTCTGTTAGTGTTGACACCTAAGCAACTATGTAGTCCAAAAACAACTAATAAGTAGGGCCAGATGGAATCTGCGGACGTTTTTTGCTTTTTCTGCGCAGAATTTTGGTAAAAATCTGCAGATTTCTGCAGAATTATTTTGGAAGTATCATAAGGTTTTAGTTAAACCTTAATATGTTAAATAAAAAATTATATCTTTTTAACTTGTATTTAATGTTTTAAATGCAAATCCAATTAGATTAACTGTAAATAGTTAACTTTAAGTAAATAAACAGAATTAATGATGGGCTAGAAATCTGCGGAAAATCTGCGGAAAATCTGCGGAATTCTGCGCGCACAGATTCCGTGTGGGCCTACTAATAAGGCATAAGGGAGCTGCACATATAGTTGAAGTCAGAATAATAGCCCCCCTGAATTAGTAGCCCCCCTGTTAATTTTTTATCCCAATTTCTGTTTAACAGAGAGAAGATTTTTTTCAATACATTTCTAAACATAATAGTTTTAATAACTCATTTCTACTGATGATACTGAATAACTGATTTATTTTATCTTTGCCATGATGACAGTACATAATATTTGACTGGATATTTTTCAAGACACTTGTATACAGCTTAAAGTGACATTTAAAGGCTTAACTAGGTTAATTAAGTTAACTAACACAATGGTTTGTTCTGTAGACTATCTGAACTTTTTTAGATTTTGACCTTTAAAAAATTTTTTAACTGTTTTTATTCTAGCCGAAACAAAACAAATAAGACTTTTTTCAGAAGAAAAAATATAATCAGACATACTGTGAACATTTCCTTGCTCTGTTAAACATAATTTGGGAAATATTTAAAAAAAGAAAAAAAAATCAAAGGGGGGCTAATAATTCTGACTTCAACTGTACATTATACACAGGGCAGAAAAATCAAGCAATGGTATTCACATTGCACATATTGTGCTGATAAAGAAATCTGTGCCACAAATACCACATATTACTAAATTTTTATCCCTTTTTAGGACACTGGCATATGAAAAAATATTGTGATCAATGACAATGAAGTTACCATATATTGTTCTTCCCCTTAATAAAGAGTTAACTATGGTTAAACTGCTATGACTGATCAGAAGTTACAGCTTTTCCCTTTATGAATAAAAAAAAAACAAACACACAAGATTCTTACCTTGCACATTCAGGTAGACACGAGCAGCAGAGACTCCGCCCTCATTGGCTGCGATGCACGTGTACCAACCAACATCATTAGGAGTAACTCTCTGTATTTCCAAGGACTGGTTAGTAGTGACTCGTATGCGATGATCCAATCTGGCATCTATGTCCCCTCGCTGCCAAGTCAGGTTAAAGCGCACCGTGCTGGCGACCAGACATGTTAGAATGACATTTGCACCAGGAGACGCTGTCGCATTGAAGGGCACTGTTATAGCAGGAGGAGGCTCTGCACAAACAGACAAAAAATAAGAAAATGTAAACAAAAACTCAAAAAAACCAAATCCGTTCACCTTCACTAATTGACTAAGTTCTCATAAGGTCTCTGGATGTCTGTGAACTCTGCGGATCTGACAGTTTGTGCAATGAGTCTGAAACGCGAAGGAAAATGGGGAGGTGTTGACAGATGTGTGGATTAGGACATAAATGGGGAATTTATACAGGAAGACACATAAATTTCACAAGGGAGGTTTCTCCTGTCACTCCTGCTAATCGTGTCACTGGCCCGGCGACAGCACAGTCAGGGAAGCAGCTTAGAGAATGGGACAGGGAATAAACTCTTGTTCAACTTTAAGTTAAACGTGATGTTTAAGGTGACCATTCCAGCTGAATGGGATCTTAATCCCAAATTCCACAATAACCTTGGGTGTTTTTTCAAAGGCTGTATCTCACTTAGAAAGCCAAGACAGCAGAGAGAAGCCGGAAGACAGGAAGTGAAGTTATTTGTGCAAGGAGTTTGTGTAAGCATGGTCCGGGACAGAGTGGTGTCAGGTTTCCACCACACTGCCATGAGAATACAGTCCTGTTTGCTTTTGCAATCCTTGTGCAGCACAAACTCAAAAATGTTTCTCTACTATCAAAATGCTTCATAAAATAAATACTGACTGATATTCCAACATGCATAGCCGATCCTAGACTTCTAAGACTCCTAAACAATTCTGAGACATGGTCCATGTCAGTGCGTTAATAAAAATGCCCAAATGATCCCCAAACCCCTTCATATGTTCATTAAGATGAATCAATGAACAACAGTGAGTTGAAACTGTTAGTAATATTATAAAAAAGGAAATTACTAACTAAATTACGAAATAAACAAATATAATAGCAAATGATAGCATAACTGAATTAAGTAACCAAATCACATTAGACACTTTCTTCATTGTATTAATTAGGCATTAATTATTTTTACAGGTACTATAGTTGTTCAATGAACAATGGAGTGGCTTCACAACAACTCAGTGAATGTCCTTGAGTTGCCCAGCCAGAGCCCAGACCTAAATTTATTGAACATCTCTAGAGAGATCTGAAAACAGCTGTACACATATGCTCCCATCCAACCTGATAGAGCTTGAGAGGTACTGCAAAGAGAAATGGGCAAAAATTCCCAAAGACAGGTGTGCCAAGCTTGTGGCATCATATTCAAAAAGACTTGAGGCTGTAATTGCTGCCAAAGGTGCGTCAACAAAGTATTGGACAAAGGCTGTAAATACTTATGTACATGGGATTTTTCAGGTTTTCTGTTTTTAATAAATGTGCAACAATTTCAAAAAATCTTTTTTCACATTGTCATTATGGGATATTGTGTGTAGAATTTTGAGAATGAAAATTAAATTAATTAAATCCATTTTGGAAAAACGCTGTAACAAAACAAATGTGGAAAAAGTGAAGAGCTATGAATACTTTTCAGATGCACTGTATACATTAAAGTAATCAATGACAATCAAAAGCAATCAATGACACAGACTTAATATGAGAGAAACAATATAGGATGCAATAACAATTTTAGTGTCATTATTCAGTTGTGTTGTATGAATTCTGTTCTAGAACAGAGCTGGTGTTCATAAAAATCATTAAAATTTATAATTTAAATCAATTTACCTGTAAAGCAGCTCTTTTAAAGCGATTAATGTCAACATTGATCTCAGTCGCTTTCAAGTTTTGGTTCTCATCCTGCATCAGTGCAATCAATTCAATGACACTGAACAATAAAGGGATAGTTCACCAAAAACTGAAAATTCTGTCATCTTTTACTCACCCTTTACTACTTCCAAACCTTTTGTTCTGTTGAACACAAAATAAGCTATTTTGAAGAAACTGAAAACGTGTAACCATTCATTTCCATAGTATTTGTTTTCTTCAACTATGGAAGCCAATAGTTACAATGGTTTTTAGCTTTTGTCAAAATGTCTTTTTTTGTGTTCAACAGAATTAAAACAACTCATAAAGATTTGGACCCACTTGAGGGTGAGTAAATAGTGAGTTAATTTTATTTTTGATTGAACTATGCCTTTAATTTTACAAACTGGTTATGTTGTTCTTTAGAAAACACCAAAAACAATGGTAATAGTATAGAAACAAGAGAGCTATCCTGGATTTTTTTTCTGCTTTAACGTTGCTTAGCAAAATAAACAGTTTGTGAGCATCATATATACAGTTATGTAGTAACAGAGGCTTTGGGGATGTGACCAAATGAACATCTTATTGGCTAATCTGTTTAACTAATCTTTACAGTATGACTGAAAAGAACCCACCTTGATAAGAAAGAACCACTGCACTGACATTTTGTGAATGTTTGTTGCTGATATGAGCAGTCGGTCATTCAAAATATACTATTTATTGCTATGAATTTCTGTACTAAGCAATCTTTCGGTGCGAACAGGCCTAAGCAGTTGCATCTGCTTGTGTCAATGCTAATAATGTCATATAGGTTGACAGAACATTATGTTTTAAGACACAGCCTATATTATGAGTAAATAATTTATCAATCTTCAATCTGCAACTGCTATGGTAAAAAGTATAATGGTGAAATTGTATCATGTTTGTAACGACATCATCTCCAAACTGAGCTGTATAAATAATAATCAATTTCCTGAGCACATAACCATGCTCAAACACACGAGACTGTTCACAGACAACATATGCCTGTTACACAGAGCATGAAGTAAACCAAAACCTATAATGGGCCATTACATCTGAGGAATCTTAGCTTTGAGTGAAATGGGAGCAAATTTTTGGAACAATGCTCATATCAGAGTCGATAACACTGGGATTGTATCTGAACTCACACATATGTGGATTGTAAAGCATTTCTAGGCATGTCAGATGTGGGATATCTCAATAATTTGCCTCATATGTATCGTATCCTCATGTGTTTTCTATTATGTTTCAGTGTATAAGCTTGAAATGTCCATTCAGACATGCACACAGTATTGTAAAGTCAGCATGCTTTAGTCACATGCTAATGGTAGAAATCTTTGCAAACTTTGAACGATAGAGCTAATTTATAGTTAAGTTTGCAAGACGGGGGTGAAAATAAGATGTTCTAACCAGAAACGTCAAGGAAGGTCTGAGCCCGTCCTGTTCCAGCACTGCTGATGGCGATGCACTCATAAAAGCCCTCATCCTTCAGGGTCACTTGAGCAATTGGCCATGACGCATTAATAGACTCCCTAAAAAGATGACATAAATGCAGCGTCATTCAAAATGAATTATTCTCCAAGTAAATACACACAAATGCAAATACTGAAGCACAGAACGATTTAGTTAACAATTGAATGTTGTAAAAATGGTGTTTAAAAAAAATTAAGTTTTATTTTAAATGTATAAATTTGTCAATTAATATCATTTTGTGTGATTCAAGTGTGGTTTTAGGTTTCAAAGAATTTCCATTTTTCATTATTTGGATTTGGTTGAATGTTACTATCACAATCACCAGCGATACAGCCTGTGCAGATCACTGGTAAACATGCAGATCGCTGGAGAACTACAAATCTGCCAGCAAAAGAACTACATATTCAGTCATGCACCACTCACACACCTGCCTTAGATCCCCATGATTGCAAACAGACACAGCTGAAGCTGTTCAGGACTAATTACACAGACTATATATACATCTCTCCAACACACAAATGTTGTTGAGTCTTGTTGAACTGAATAGTGAACATTATGATACGTTTCCCTTGCCTAGTCTTGCCCTGTACGTATCTTTTCTTTGTTTACGTTGTATGCTGCCTGCCTTTGTGACCATCTGCTTGTTATTTTGACTACGACTCTGGATTGCCCGTATACATCTGTTTGCTCCTGTGTTGACTGTTGCTTGCCTGACCATCTCTGTCTCAATAAACCTGCATTTGGATCCTCACTCTTTTGTCCAGCTTCACTTCACTATTACAGTTACTTATTAATTGGATGGTTTTAATTGTACTGTATAATAAAAGAATTCTTTAGATTCAAATAAGCCAGTAATGTGAAAATCGTGTACAGATTTTAAATGCATTATGGGGTTAAACTGTACGAAACTAAAAGCAACATTTTTGTAGTGGTTGTTGGCGATAGCCTTGTGTGCAGTGTGATGACATGTAGTGCCACTGTGCTTCGAGTGTCCTTAGTTTAGGACCTTTTTATTTAAATGCCACTTTTATATAGTATACACAGTGAGTGACAATTCAAAATGACTACTACCGCCGTGTGTGATGTAGCAGCGGGACAAAGGTATTATGAAAAAGTGTTTAACTGTAACAGCAGGTTGCCACAAAGGAATGGGATGCGAACAGACAGAAATATACGGCTACTTAGATGACATCTGACCACAGAACAAAACAAAGCACTATAATTCCTTCATTAATCATTAAAAACTTCTTAACAGGCTTTATTATCTTTCTAAACTTAAGTGCAATGATGATTCATTATAACAAAAGAAATAAAAGACAACTAAAATGAAAGTACAAACATAAATAAATAAATGAAGCAGTGTTTTAGCCTAAATAAAGAGATTTACAGTGGTTGTTATTTTAAAATCACAGGATTAAGACAGACAATAAATAAGCTTTCTCAATTACGTTTTCATTTACATTTTCTTTGTTGATTATATATACGTTTATATATAGTATACGTTTATATATAGCCACTTTTATATAGTTATACAGTATGTAGTAATGATGATAACTAAGCTTCTTTAGTACATTAGTACAGTATCAGTAGTTTAAAAGGTAAAATAATCCAAGATTTATAAGCCCTTCCAGATTCATTTCCTTTCAGAACTTATTTTGATCAATTATTTTGCAGGTATACATATTAATATTGTTTGTCATAAGTAATTGCATAAAGCTGCAAATTTTATTTGGTGATTTAAAATTTTCAGATACAAAACTTGGTGGAATGCCTTAAGTGTGTTTTTTTTTACAAAACCGTGGTAATATTGATAACCATGATCATTTTGTTATCAAGTTGTCATGTCGTTTCTAATCATTTCTAATCAACATGTCAACAGATATTAAGCAGCCCATCACCTAATTCTCTAGTGACTGCTACAGTAGCTGACATGTAGTTGCGAAATATTTGAAAATGACCATTAAAGTAAAGTTACACAACATTCATTCATTTATCATTTTCGTTCGGCTTAGTTCCTTATTTATCAGCCTATATTTATGCTGCAGATGCCCTTCCAGCAGCAACCCAAGTGGGAAACACGCATACACTCTTTAATTTACGCACGCACTCATACACTACAGCCAATTTTGTTTACCCAATTTACCTATACCACATGTCTTTGGACTGTGGGGGAAACCGGAGCAGCTGGAGGAAACCCACGCCAACATAGGGAGAACATGCAAACTCCACACAGAAATGTCAACTGGCCCAGGTGGGACACGAACCAGCGACCTTCTTGCTCTAAGGGGACATTGTTAACCACTGAGCCATCGTGCCACATGTTACACAACATGTCATTTATTATCATTGACTAAGATTAAGCAGCACTACCTGAAGAGCTGATCCACACCCAGATGCAGACCCTCCCTGGTGAACCGCAAAGTAAAGGGGATCAGGCTCTCCACAAAACACGTAATACCCCCCTTCTGCAGGTAGTAGCCTGGGGTACGAGTTGGCATGCTTACTTTGGGTGCATCTAAAGAAAGAAGAAGTAAACACACTAGCAACACAGACAGCAAAGTGCAAAACACCCATATGATACTAAGATTGAAAATTCAGTAAAAGCATCTGTCCTCTTGAATCAGACCTGGCACAATGCTGGAGTAGGAGACACTTGACACTCTGTGAAAGAGAAAGCCATCGCGGTCATAACCGGTCACCCTCAGGAAGAAGGCCTCTTTGGGTGGAACAAACTCAGTGATGTTCCAAATGCCATAAGGGTGTCGTTCGGGGAAGTAGCGGATGGGCAAGGTCTTCATTACTCCACCGGTGATGCTCAAGAGTTCCAGGCGGTCGGCGCGAGCGGGAGGAGAAAGACCAGTGGTGTTCAGAAGGATGAAGGTGGGGATTCCTGTGTGTGAAAGAGCACAGAGGTTAGAAAGGTTAACCAAAACATGTTTTAAATGCTCAAATGCGCAGCCACTATGTCAGGCTCATAAATTTGAGTGTGTGTGGTCTGCCACTGACGAAGATTAAAAGGTCATTATAACTTGTTAAATCTCACAATTCTGACTTTTTTCATGTTATTTAGAGATTACGTTTCACAATGTTGACATTTTTCTTATTATATGACCTTACATTTGCTAATTATTAGGACAGAATTGTGAGATATACAGTTGAAGTCAGAAATACTAGCCATCCTAAATTATTACCCCCCCCCTGTACATTTTTTTTTACCTCAATTTCTGTTAAACGGAAAGAAGATTTTTTTTCAACACATTTCTAAACATAATAGTTTTAATAACTCATTTTTAATAACTGATTTCTTTCATCCTTACTATAATGACAGTAAATAATAATTAACTACATATTTTTCTAGATGCTAGTATTTGGCCTAAAATGCATAGTTAGGTTAACTAGGCAAGTTAGAGATATTAGGCAAATCATTGTATCACATTGTATAACAGTGGTTTGTTCTGTAGACATCTGAAAAAAAATTAAGGGGGCTAATAATATTTACCTTAAAATAGGTTTAATAAATTAAAAACTGCTTATTCTAGCCGAAATTAAACAAATGAGACTTTCACCAGATGAAAAAATATTATCGAAAATATTGTGAAAAAATTCCTTGCTCTGTTAAACATCATTTGGGAAATATTTAAAAAGAAATAAAATATTCACAGGAGGGCTAGTCATTCAGACTTCTACTATAATATGTCACTGAAAGAAAAACATGCAGATTCAAGAGAAAAATACTCCGAATTGCAAAATATGAACCAGCTAATACAGTATGGCATTTGTCTTGTGATTGCAATATTTTAAACCCAAGCGGGGAGAACATTTCTCATGCATCTTCAAAACTCATTTGAACACTCTCACCTTGTACTGGCCGGCTGGATGTCATTTTAAAGTCCAATGTTTGGCTTCGAGAAAAGCCAGCTCGGAAATCGATGGTGCTGAGCCCTGATATGCGGACCGAATGCCTGCCCTCACTGGAGGTCTATGGTCAAATTAACAACAACACCAAAAAAATAAACAAAAAAGTTGGATTATTTGTATGCGTGAAGATAACATCATTCAGTTGCAATGACCATAACTTGTTTGCTCAAGTGCGCTGCAAGGAACAATCACAACAAAGCTGATTTATGATGACAGTCGGCTTCAAGTTCTTGAACATTAAGAATGACTCTCTTTCTTTCTTCACTTTTGGCAGACGGAACAGTCCGAGTCATTTAAACATAATCCCTGCTGTTCTGCGCTGCCCTTTATGACTGTTTTGGTGTGGAGGGCCTGGCGTACGCTTGATGTTCACTGCTCTACTGCTCCAGGGCGAGCCATAGCAAACCGTCCTCTACTTGCATTCTTCTGAAATTACAACCATCCTAAAGAATTACCATGGGCCATGAAGCACTGCATGACATGACGCCAAAAACCATGAGGAGAAGTTCCTGAAAGATTCCTCTGAGAGATGTGGAGGAGAGAGAGAAGGAAAGACTATGAATATGGGGATAAAGGGGCATTCAAAAAAATTCAAGAAAGCCGAGCTGTTTACAGAAGATTAAGATTAGATTGTATTCATTCATTCTGAGGTTTTAAATCCCAACTTGAATTAACCGTGCCAAGCTAAATTCAGGCCAAAGATTCACTAATCCAAGCTAAAACAACCCGAGGCAAACACCATAACAAGAGAAAGCTTCAAGATAATGGTCATTATCTGCATGCTTTCTGACATTGTTTAAACTATTTAATTAAATCTGGCCTGGGGAAAATAATTACAATCTCATACAAAATAATTATCTCATCCCCTGTTCTTTTGAGATACAGGCAGTCGGATCATTCATGTTTATGAATGCACTGATGGTCAGCAGAGTATTAAAAGAGCTCATGTTAATGTTTCAAAGATATTTTATGAAGACATTAAATTGGAAAAGTTGAGCAGTGGGGGAGTCAATGTTCTTTGGCAATTGTTGTTAATGCCCTATTTATACAAGAGAAATTCAATTAGCCAAAGTATAAATAATATGACAAGTGGTTAAAAAAACATCCTCTGAATGCAAAAACGCATTGCTATCAGATTACAGCTAATAATGTAAGGTAATACAATACTTTTTAACTACCGGTAAACTTGTTTAAGTTACTATACATATACAATAATCCACACAGGATAATACACATCAAACGATTACCTAGATTTGGTCCAATTGACTGCACATCCTTGAAGTTTTTAGTTTGATCAAATATGTACACTACCTGACAAAAGTCTTGTCTTCTATCCAAGTTTTAGGTACAACAAATAATAACTTGAATAACTCTAGTTAATCATTTGGTATCAGAAGTGGCTTATATGAAAGGCAAAGGCCTCTAAATTACGCGTATTTTACCTTAATAAAATATGATCATGCCTTGATTTTTAATTATTTAATTAGGACAATAAGGTCTGACTTTGCTTAGACAAAAGTCTTGTCACTTAACATAAATAATGTACGGTATAGAATATAAAGTCATGGTGCAGTGGAAAAATAACTAATATTGTGTCTGACTCCCATGAGCTTGGAGGCCTGAATCCATACATCTCTGCAATGACTCAAATAACTTACTAATAAAGTCATCTGGAATGGCAAAGAAAGCATTCTTGCAGGACTCAATAATGTTCATGTCTGGTGACTGGGCTGGCCAATCCTGGAGCACCTTGACCTTCTTTGCTTTCAGAAACTTTGATGTTGTGGCTGAAGTATGAGAAGGAGCGCTATCCTGCTGAAGAATTTGCCATCTCCTATGGTTTGTAATGTAATGGGCAGCACAAATGTCTTGATAACTCAGGCTGTTGATGTTGCCATCCACTCTGCAGATCTCTCGCACATCCCCATACTGAATGTAACCCCAAACCATGATTTTTCCTTTACCAAACTTGATGGATTTCTGTGAGAATCTTATGTCCATGCTGGTTCCAATAGGTTGCAAAATATTTGTGATGATTGGAATGCAGTTTAACAGATGATTCATCAGAAAATCTACCTTCTGCCACTTTTCCAAAAGATCAACTAGAAGTCAAGTTATTATTTGTCACTCTTACAACTGGGATCGATGACAAGACTTTTGTCAGGTAGTGTACACTATTTTTCTAAACTTTGCATTTGGTAAAATGTGTTTGTAAAGAAACAATTGCATTTATTCAGCAAGAATAAATGATATCATAGCTGTTTCTGGTTTATTTAGAAGTTATTGGTCCGTGTTGTGTTTTGATTGAGTTTGATTGGACTAAGACCCATTTTTTTAACTTGGCCCACTTGAATTGCAATCACACCAGAGTTTGTTTTAATCAAACCAAAACTGACAAGTGTAAATACACCATAAGAAACCATTAAGAAAAAAAGGGAGGAGAAGAAGTCTGGTGAAAGAAGATGTAGGGTGGATTCAGCAGATGAACATCTCACCCTTCTTCTAAGGGGAAAATGATATGTTCTCTTTTTACATTCTCTGCACATAAATCATCAAGCTCTCCAAACTCAAAAAGCAGCCATACAGCAGATTGAAGAGGTTTTATTTCTATGCACACAAGCTATAGGGCACACAAATCAATCACACAGAAATATTTAGCAATTTCCTTTAACCGGCCCTTTGGGACAGTATGTACCCTGAAGTGTGGTAATCAAACTCTCGATTTCATGACAAGAGCAGAACAACGACATAAATGAATTCAGAACACAACCTTGGCTTTCAGTACCTATCCATCACTCTGAGATTTGTCCTCAGTCTGGGGAGATAAAACAGACTACAGCAATAACTTTACCTTTCTGGAAAGCCACCAGTTACGGTTAAATCATCTACGCTGATACAAAAGACCTGTCAAAGTTGCATGTGCATTTGCAATGAACTAGCTCATCACCTTTATGGTCCACATTCCTGGGGCAGGATCTTTGAGGTTGAGGACTTTAGCAGAGTTGGGGATGTGAAGAAGCTCAGACAGACCTTCTTTAATTCCGATAAGTTTTCCTACGAGTTCATAAAGTACATGTTTTAGTTGTATATCACTTAACACAGTAATCAGACGGAGCACAAAGATTTTCCCCTTACCCTGAGAATTTCGTATCTCGATGTTCGGTGCGGGTCCACTTAAGGCAACAGTCACTTCCTTCAGACTAGGGTCAAATGGGATCTGCCAGGTGTTTGCAAGCCCGTTTTGATGATCAGTTGAGAGCAGGTGAACCTTTGAGGACTGCACGGCCTCCTCCACCCATTTTAAAACCTGCAACGAAAAGATTAAAAATGAATAGAATTGATAGTTACATGGCGACGCGGTGGCACAGTTGGTAGTGCTGTCACCTCACAGCAAGAAAGTTGCTAATTCAAGCCTCGGCTTGGTCAGTTTGCGTTTCTGTGTGGAGTTTGCATGTTCTCCCCGCGTTCGTGTGGGTTTCCTCCGGATGCTCCGGTTTCCCCCTCAGTCTAAAGACATGTGGTACAGGTGAATTGGGTAGGCTAAATTGTTCGTAGTGTATGTGTGTGAATGAGTATGTATGGATGTTTCTCAGAGATGGGTTGCAGCTGGAAGGGCATCCGCTGCCTAAAACATGTGCTAGATAAGTTCGCAGTTCATTCCGCTGTGGCGACTCCGGATTAATAAAGGGACTAAGCCGAAAAGAAAATGAATGAATGAATGATACAGTGGTTACATCAATATATAAATGGCTGAAGTTAATAATGGATAGATGATAATGGCTCCAAAATTATCTGACAGAATCTATAGAAAAAAGAACATTTCCTTAATGCACAATTTCTGCCACTAGAGGGTGCGTATTCACAACAAACAAAAACATAGTTTGTTGATTCTGTGACTGGGTGTGGAATCATGGGAAGCAGTTGAGCTTTTATTATGCCACCATCCACCACTTTTGGCTTTTCTGGTCATGATCGTGTGGAGAGGAAGCAGTGCTGTTTTATCAGACTTAAAAGGGTGGTCCACAGTGTATTTTTAAGGCTTGGCTGTGTTTATAAGATGTAAAGCAATGTGTGCTCATGCTTCACTTGTAGAAAATCACATATTTTTTTATATATATCTTACTATGATTATATACAGCTACTCAGCTAACATGACAACGATACAACGATATTGTAGTGGAACCCCCCTTTAATATATCAGAGGGTTCTGTTATAATGCTGCTCTGTAAAGGCTAATAAAACACACTAGATATAAAAACTTTGGTATTTTCTAATTCCTCTGAAAGGCCCTCCCTCAAGTGGCTCTGATTGGTCAGCTAACATAATGTGCTGTGATTTGCGGATCGGCTCCATGTCACCCCTCTACAAGCATGCGCCTTTGCGCTGTGTTAACAGTCGATTCACAGGTTCAGAGCAGCTGTTAGAAGTGTTAGCTGCCTGAATCAGACAGAAATGAAGAGCACACAGCTCACGCCTGCTCTAAAAAGGAAAAAATGTGTTAAGTGTCTTTCACATATATTCGGAATAAGCATGTGCAAGTAATATAAAACGTTTTCATATTTTTTGCGAATTTGTTATTGAGATTTGGAACGCACGGAAAGCAGCCGCATAGAGAGACACACATAGAGAGACACTGTATGCGCTGCTGAATATTGTGGCTGTTTACAGCGGTTTGACTGATAAATATGAATTTGTAGCTAATTTGTTAGCGGTGCCAAAAAACATTTCCCTTTGTTTATATCCTTGTTTACATCCTCACTACAAGACACTGTTAATGCTAGAAACTGTGCCTGTAGTTGATCAATTTTAACACATAAAAGTGCTTACAGATTGTGGCTCACAAGCTACAGCTTTGTCTGTTGGAGTTTTAACCGAATCCAGCACTGAACTGGGAGATTCTAGAAGTTCTCCTTTGTCAAATGCCAGAGCTATATCTTTTTTATATAATTTTTCTGGAACATAATTAAAATTAAACTCTCTTTGTGTCGTGTCCTTCAGAAGCACAAATACAGAAACAGAAGAAGCTCTGTGGAAATAGCACCGTTTGGACGGCATTTTATCTTTTACTGCTTTAACAATACAGTGCCTCTGGCCACACCCCTTTGCTGTGCAGTGTGTGTGTGCGAGGTGAATGCACGTAACTAAAAGCCCTTGTGATCTTACTAGCACGAATGTATTTTTTTGTATTCCCTAAATTAATTCGCTGTAAGCTTTGCTAACCTAACTCTGTAAAAGCCAATGTCTCACTTTGCATTGAACTTTGAGCATATTACATTCAGAGATGTTGTTTATGCTCACACAGCTACATTACACATCAACTAAAATTTTAAATATGATATTGTAGTGGAACCCCCCTTTAATATATTTAAGGGGTCTGTTATAATGCTGCTCTGTAAAGGCTAATAAAACACACAATATATAAAAACTTTGGTATTTCTCTGTTTGCTATAAAATCAAACCGAAAATAAAGGGTGTGTAATGTTATAGACCCTTTTCACATTTCCGGGTTTCTCACTAGCGGAAGTCGTCAAAGTTGGAGGGCACAACAAATACATGTTTACTATTTGCTGAAATAACAAAAGAAAAAATCCAAGATGGTGTTATCCAGACTTTCAGAAAAAGGAAAAAAATAGTGTGAGACTGGTAACGAGAGCTAGAAGAGAGAACAAAGTCAAATTTACTGTCTTGCCATAAACATAAATACAAATAAATGTTAATACGTTTTTTTTTTTCGAAATATTAAAAACTTTCAAGGATTTATGATGCTGATGACCGTTAAATGCATCATAACAGTCATAATAGAAAAGAGTCCATTTAGCATAGCCACACATGACACAGTCAGTGCCACCAGTTAAAAATTGCTTATTTCTCTGGGTTTAAAGGCTCTTCGAAATATTTGGGATAATGTAAGTACATAAGTCAGCGGAATAGATAACATTGTTCTAGTGGATTTTAGATATTTTCATGAAAAAATCTCAGATATTGTGCTTTTAACAGGAGCTCTGAATATCACCAGAAAATGTCATTATTAATATTCATAATAAACTTGATATTCATATATTTGAACTACAAAGTAAATCTAAATAAAATAAAATAAGTGAAACGCTGTATTCTCTTTGTCACATGTTCCACGTATTTACAAAATTGATAACAATAAACGATGCATAATTACAGCACATGAAACTATCTCTAAACGTAACCCTTAACCATGTAGTAAGTATAATTAATTCATTATTATTTCTTAGCACTTAAAGTCACACTGTACCAAGCACACAGTAAAATAAAGTCAATTGGTTACAAGTGCCGATTTGACTTTAAGTCAGAATAAGCAGAATAAACGTTGACATCAACAATAGCTTCAATTTAACGACAGAGAAACTAAACAAATTTATATCACACGGCTTAGAACAGAGAGATTTTAAAATGACTGTAAATTTTGAGAAGAATTTTAAGAATGATAAATTATACAATCTCTTTTATGTCTCCTCAAATATTTCAGTTTATGTTTGATTCCAACATCAAAATTCTGGAATATCACCAGCTTGACTGTATACTGTATAAAGATTGATGGAAATTTCTTGGAACATCAAAAAAGAGCAACCTCTTCTAAATCCTTGGTTTTCAGAGAGCAATAAAACAGTATCCTGCACTTATGTTCATGAAACTTTGCTCAAATAAAGTAAAGCCTTCATCTGTGAGAACACTGCATCATTGACCTATAACATCTTTTTCAATCTTTTAAAATAATGTGTTATTGTCAAGTTATGGAATGGTGTAGTCAAGTGGATAAAAAAAACTGAACAGGATATCATAACATTTCTTTTGTTATTTCTTGGACATAAACATAAGCATAACCATTTTTGCTTGAACCATAAAGAAACATTAAATTACTATTCTTCGGTTAGATCAGATCATTATTAAGACTAATGCAGTCTTACCTCATTGACTTGTTTCTTGTCCAGATGGAAGACCTGTCCCGAGCTGGTCGAGGCAATTTCTTCATATACTTTATAGCCGATGTGTGACCGGTCATCACAGTCACCAGTTAGCACAAAAACCACCTGCACACACACACACACACACACACACACGCACACACACATTTTTCAAAATGTACAGATGACAATAAAAATACAACAAATTAAATTCATTAATTTAGCTTTAAGTAACTGCCAGCTGGAATCAAAGTAAAAGATCTGATTACCTGTGACTGTTTCTGCTGAATGAGCTGAAGAACATCATGGGTCAACCTGTAGTCTTTTGAGCGGGCGTCTGTAAACACGTAAATGTAGGACCCTGGTAAGGAGATCTCAAGGGCGATTTTGATGGCTCCGATGCTCATCTCTGGACAATCTCCACCTCCCTGAAAGGACAATTATTATTTGA
The DNA here is from genome assembly GCA_903798205.1 of Danio tinwini. Classification (NCBI taxonomy): domain Eukaryota; kingdom Metazoa; phylum Chordata; class Actinopteri; order Cypriniformes; family Danionidae; genus Danio; species Danio tinwini. Next base: position 16,765,618 of record CAIGQZ010035027.1, read on the forward strand.
TTGAGACAAACTAGTACAGCTGTCTGATTTAATACATTTTAAAATCTAATTTAATTCTGTGATGTTGAATTTTCAGCAACCATTACTCGAATCTTGAGTGTCACATGATCCAGAAACCATTTAAATATGCTAATTTGACTTATTAATGATGAAAACAATTGTGCTGCTTAGTATTTTGTGGTGGAAATAGATTTTTGAGGATTGAGCAGAAAGTTCAAAAGCACAGAATTTATTTCTGACATTTTGTTTCAGAATTTATTACATTTATTACATTCGACATACATTGGTAAATGAAAAATTCTACTTAATTTATACATTTTTTTACAGTTAAAATTTTTTAAATGCACAAGACAAAACTGTGACTTATTTATTTGTCATTAAGATAATGCAAATAATGTAACAGCTTCATTCTGTTTCCTAACAGTTCTTATATGTATACATGCTTATTTTCCTTGCTATTTCATTCATGCATTTTGCCAGATCTTTTTCACAGTGCAACTTATCCGCTTGTTAAGTGTGATGTCACGCAAAGTGGCTTCCAGGTCCAAGCAATATATCAAACTGTGTGGGGAGACTTAACAAATGGTAATAATAAACATTTACAAAGCAATGTAATACTTTCAAAAATTACGATCACAATATATATATATATATAGGCGACGCAGTGGCACAGTAGGTAGTGCTGTCGCCTCACAGCAAGAACGTCACTGGGTCGCAGGTTCGAACCTCGGCTAGGCTGGGTCAGTTGGCGTTTCTGTGTGAAGTTTGCATGTTCTGCGTGGGTTTCCTCCGGGTGCTCCGGTTTCCCCCACAGTCCAAAGACATGCGGTACAGGTGAATTGGGTAGGCTAAATTGTCCGTAGTAAATGAGTGTGTGGATGTTTCCCAGAGATGGGTTGCGGCTGGAAGGGCATCTGCTGCATAAACCTGTGCTGGATAAGTTGGCGGTTCATTCCGCTGTGATGACCCCAGATTAATAAAGGGACTAAGCCGACAAGAAAATGAATGAATGAATATATATATATATATATCCTTGCCTAATATCTGATGGTCAGAAAGTGATACATTTTTTGGTCCCACTTTATATTAAGTGTCCTTAATCACTATGTACTTGTAAAATGTACTTACTTTGTTCATAATGTATTGCAGAACACTTCTGGTGCTCTTGAGTTGAGATACAGGTAGGGTTATGGACAGGTTTGGTGGTATCGGTAGGTTTAAGGGTGGGTTATGGTGTTAGGGATCGTCAACAGTGTAATACAAATGTAATTACAGAAATTAATTACAGATGTAATTACATACAGGTATTTAATCAAGCATAAGTATAATCTAAAACATGTATTTACACAATAAGTACATTGTAACGAATTATTAACTTCTGTGTAAGTACAATAGTTAAGACCACTAAATATAAAGTGGAACCTAATTCTTTTATAAATTGTTAAATTATTGGTGTTTGGGATGCAGGAAGTCCAGAGACTGTTGAAATCATGATTTCCAGAGAAATCATGTACACCATGATTTTATATAAAATTTACTAATGTGTGACATGACTAAAAAGTAATAAATGAATATTTTCTCAATTCAAATGAGTAGCGGCTTGGACCCAGAAACACCATTCCATATGTCACAACTTAACAAGCGGATTCTAAATTCAAGATATACATTTGGTCAAGTCTTAAATTCCCTGAGAAACAAATACAAAACCTTTATGTTGAGCATGCTCAACTATTTGAGCAACATTATCTTCTTTTACCCTTAGCTTGCTCATTAAAAGGCTGTCTTATCTTCCTTATTTGTTTTCTTTTTTCTGTCCAGATGCCATACTCCAAAAACCACTACACAAATAAATCTAAATAAATTGAAGCAGTCAGCAAGTTCTGATGGTGGAACGTTCGGATTCCTCACAGGCAGATATTTATCTTCAGTTGGGAAAAGTGCAATGAGCTGGTCAGACAACAAGCAGATTTGGCCTAATCATGAAAGGAGAAATGTACGGCATGCTGTAAAGCTTGTCATGGGAGTCAAGTCAAGCCTGCAACTGATGTTGAGCTTGGCATGAAACACAGAGCACAATCTTGGACGTAAATGGATGACTTCCAAGAGTTCTGTTAGATACGTGCCTGCCTTTAAACCAACACGGATAAAAGTAAACTTTGTGTTGGTGTACAGTAATGTATCTATGATACAGGTATGTCTGTCTTTTCTCATATGAAGAGAAAATATTCTTGTCTTCATGCGTTCCAGACGGTACATGTCTGAATGAACCATCTGGAAACATACACACACTGGCAGACAGCAAACAACAAACAATGAAAATATTGTAGTAAAAGGTGAAGAATGTGCTCAGAACAGACCTTTAGAGTGCATTAACAGGAGCAGGTTATTCTCTGAAAACTTTCTGAAGACATTACCAGCAAATGGCACTATGAATAATGTATCCCTTTTACAAACTGCAAAAAAACTAGACTGAATCCTATCCTGCATGAATGTCTGCCTTGGAGACATACAAACAAAAACAAACACTCTTTGTGCCAGTTCAGAACTGCACCTAATCAGTGTGTCTGCATTTGACTTGATTTGGTCTAAACAGCTGGGACAGATGCTGAGAACCAGACAAAGGACAGTTTTATAGTCCTTTACATGGAGTCCATGTCAAACTGTTAACATGGCAAATCATCTCTGCAATCACACAGGACAAAAACAGTTTGACATATGCCATAAACACAACCTAGATGAGGGGTTTACATGCCCAGGACCCCTAAATTAGTGAACATTAATGCATTAACATGTGAAAAATTCAAGATCCTCAAAAATAGCCAAAATAAATTACACAAACACATAGAATGTTCTGATGATGGCTAAATTTCAGGTGAGTTTTTAGCCTAATGATGAGAAGCAAATTTATTCAAACAATCAGCAACTATTCAGTGGCGTGAGCAATTTATTACTGATGGATAGTATGCCAAGTAGCCAAATTGGCTGTAAAAAGAAATGTCAAACTCTGTTCTATATGTTTGTTTGTTTTGTTGTTTAATGTGTGCTTCTGTCAGCATAAATCTATGATTTATATAGGTCATTACCAGGGCCAGATTAACCAATGGGCATTATGGCCCCTTGCGCACTTGGGGCCCCTGCGAGGGGGGGAAATGCTGATTTTGGAGTGCCTATATAGGCTAAGTGCAAATAGCGCACCTCGTTAGAATAAGCTATTTGAGCGATTTCCGTCCATCACTGTTTGATTGACAGGGACAACACAACTAAAGAGCGCAATTGACAGCAGTGTGAGGGGCGTAGCTCGTAAAGCGCATGGCAACATGTTTTAATGCGATCGATCATCAACCGGTTCGAATCCAGCGTCTGATGAACTCATTCTTCTTTTTTCCCCATTACATAGCAGATTGGTAATACATTTATTTTTATTAGAAAGAAAATATTTTTGTTTAAAAATGGAAATAATGAAAATGTGAAGTCACAAGTGGCTTGTGGGTATTTAATAAGGTTTTGCTTATTTCATATGTGTATAAACAGCATCTAAATAGTTATTTTAAATATTCTATAAACAGTTTCTACCTGGTGTTAAATGTTAATGACATCCTAATATTACTAATTTGTATTTACAATGAATACCCTTTAATATATATATATATATATATTTTAGTACTGCTTCAGTGAACTTAAAGAAGTATACTAATAACCATTTATTTCACTAATTTTATTAGTATTTTTTTATCAAAGTGCGCTTCAAATCTTTTTAAAATAAGTAATATTTCTGTAGACTATAAATATATGTACTGTATATCATTTATTTTTAAAATGCAGGCAATACATTATAGATTCATTTTATTAAAAAATATTATGTTATTTTTATTTTTTTATTTAACTATTGGGGTGCAGCCAGGTAGGTCGGCCCAACAAGACAATATGCTCAGGGGCCTTTGAATTCTTAATCCAGGCCTGGTCATTACATCATTCGATATGCAAAAGAACTGCTCTTACAATAAAAAAAAAATGCCATCAAATAGTGAATAAATATCAAATGTGTAAAAACTGGTCAAGATCTTATCAATATATATTTTAACTTGAACATATTTATGCTGCTGTTGTCGTTGGCAGTCCCTTTTTTTTTTTTTTTAATAAAATTTTATATGTAGTCCACAACTCTAGATCACCTGGATACTTTAGAATTTATATCATTCCACATAGCCACATTCTGTATACTGTCATACAAGCCAAATTTGCCATAGATTTCACTATGAATATACACCCACCGGCCACTTTACAAGGTCCAACTGCTCATTAATGGAAATTTCTAATCAGCCAATCACATGGCAGCAACTCAATGCATTTAGGCATGTAGACATGATCAAGACGATCTGCTGCAGTTCAAACTGAGCATCAGAATGGGGAAGAAAGGTAATTTAAGTCACTTTGAACGTGGCATGGTTGTTCATGCCAGATGGGCTGGTCTGAGTTTTTCAGAAACTGCTGATCTACTAGGATTTTCACGCACAACCATCTCTACGGTTTACAGAGAATGGTCTGAAAAAGAGAAAATATTCAGTGAGCAGCAGTTCTGTAGGCGCAAATTCCTTGTTGATGTCAGAGGTCAGAGGAGAATGGCAACACTGGTTCGAGCTGATAGAAAGGCAAAAGTAACTCTAATAACCACTCGTTACAACCGAGGTATGCAGAAGAGCATCTCTGAATGCACAACACATCCAACCTTGAGGCGGATGGGCTACTGCAGAAGAAAACCACACTGGGTGCCACTCCTGTCAGCTAAGAACAAGAAACTGAGGCTACAATTCACACAGTGTCACGGTTGTGGATCTATCTGTTCTTCTTGCATGTGTGTGTGTGGGGGGGGGAAGTGGGTGTGTTTGTTTGGGTTTATCTTCACCGCGTGGTGTGTGTGTGTGTGTGTTTACATTCATCTGCTGGGTTGTCACGTGTCTTGTTACCACTCATATCACTCAGCTGTTTTCTATCAGCCACAGCTGTTGCGCTTTACCGCGCGCCTATATATGTTCAGTGTTTTGTAGATAGCGTTTATCAGTCCGTTGTTTGTTTACTTCTGTGTCTGCTTCCTGTTAGGTGCTCTCGTTCGATCTGGTGGTGGTGTTTCGTCATAAGTCTGTTATATTTGGACCTTATGGACGTCTCCGTTTCATTGATGTTGTTACAACTGCCTGCACTTGACAACTATATCAGTGAGAGACTTCATCCCGAATCGCTACTCTGATGATCTTTACCACTGGTAAACGTGACGATTTACTTGAGAGTTGCTCTATAGCGCTAATCTTCCCCTTCCCTCGATATCTGGTGAGATATCAGTGAGAGACTTCACTTCGGCTCTGTTTCTCGGATGAACTATTACCGCTGTTTTAGCGTGTTGAATTCCTGGTGTAAGCACCCCTGCTCCACACTATATCTGGTGAGATCTATACCAGTTGTGACTTTTTAATAAATCATTTTGCATTTACTTGCATTTGGGTCTCCTGTGTACATCATTGTGACACACAGGCTTACCAATATTGTACAATAGAAGATTGGAAAAACGTTGCCTGGTCTGATGAGTCTCAATTTCTGCTGCAACATTCAGATGGTAGGCTCAGAATTTGGCATCAACAACATGAAAGCATGCATCCATCCTGCCTTGTATCAACAATTAAAGCTGGTGGTGGTTGTGTAATGGCATGGGGGATATTTTTTTTTGGGGGGGGGGCACAAAACCTTAGGAGCACAAAACCTTAGGTAGCACATGTAGATTTTGCCAATAGCCAAAAATACATTGTGTGGGTCAAAATGATTTTTCTTCAATAAATCAATACAATATTAAACAAAAATAACATTCCTCAGATATTTTGTCAATTTCCTACTGTAAATATATCCACATTTTGCTTAGCATTGTACATGATTAGCATGTCCTATTAATGGAAAGCTTACTCAGATGATTTATAAATTGTCTTTTTTGTTGACTTATGATTGGTTTTTGTAGTCCAAAAGCCACATTTATTTATAATTATGTTGGACTCAACATAAATCCTACCGGACCACATATCAAATATGACAACAAACCCAAAGTGAAAAGCTCAAACTCACCTGGACGTAAAGCTCCCGCAGCTCATCCTGGAACTTCTTTGGATCAGTTGTTATAGTAATGGGCCCGATCTCTGCAGAAACACAACAAATGCTGTTAGAGGCAAAAGAAATAAGCTGCTGGACTGCAGTCAAATGACCTCATAGATCTTAAAGATTAAAAACAGGCTTTGTTTTGTCCGCACAGATGCCAAATATGTATGCTGGCAGCCGGTGACAGTTGTCTAGGATTAAGGGTCACAGTTAAACCAGGGTGACAGGGAGCTTCCTGTTCAGTGCCAGGAGCTTTTCCGAGCCCTAGACATGTCACAATTCTCATAGAAATCTTATATACAGTTCAGAAAATTAGGGATTTAACTCCTATATTACACCGAGGTCGTGTGGAATGTGCTTAAATTATGAGCTGCAGACTCAGAACAGCCTTATAACCAGACAAGGCAATTTCTTAAATTACCCTTTAATTGAACAGTCCAAGCGAGCACTCCATTAATTGGAGGAGCATGTTGTGGTAGGTAACCCCGCTGGGTTTGACTGGCAGTGCCTCTGTCCTGAAAGACCAGCCTGTTCTCATTATGTTCCCATCAGCTGTTCTTTTCATAATAGGAAAGACCTTATAACTCAGGTCAGCACGGAGAGAGTCTGGCGTGAAGTCATTGCACTGCGGTTGTCTGTGTCAGTGTGTGCAGGGCCAATGACATCATGTGTCGTTTCTAAATCCACATTGTCTCTGCTTTCCAGCTTTCTTTGTTTCTAGGTTTGATGAACTGTAAAACTGTTAAACATGTTTTTTTCCCCCCGAAGGAAGCGTTACACCAATCGCACACACCATTAGCCCACACTGCAATCAGACACATTTAATAAAACAAAATAGTCACATTAGTATGATTATTTTCTGGATGAATTTAGCTTCTCCCAAACCACTCGGCAAATTCATTCTTTCATTCTCTTTGAACTGATTTAAAAGCATTTCATGTTTAAAAAAAAATCTCAGGAAGTGCATTAGTGTCCAAAAGCTACAAATTTCTTGACACTGTAAATTATAGGGCTGTGCAACAGAGACTTTGAGGTCCTTTTGAAGCATTCCCCATATCCAAAGTGTCTCTAAAGTGTATTCTGTGCTTGCACATATTACCATCTTCTGCGAATAAAAATATAACTGATTTTCTATGGTTTGCATTTTAGTGTGTGTTAACAAAGAAAAACCTTAAGGTCTAACATGAATTATTAAAAACACTGATATAAATAAACGCTCACAGAACTCTAAAATCTCCCTCAAGTGAGATTGTTTCAGAATGCTGATATTTTGGCAGCCCGGGGAAACTCTTGAAGTGCAGAAAAAGAACATTTAGATGATCAAAGCCGTGTTTAAGACTAACAGGATAGTAATTTTGACTGTTGAACAGGCTTTCAAGTAAATACTTTCATGAATGGAAAAGCTTACACACTCTTGGGACATTTCTCTCGATTAAGAAGTTTTATCTTTGGCACTGGTCCTCTGTGCGTCTTTTCTGACCTAAAAACAGAATCACGGTTAAGGGAAACTGGGCTAGTGTATATGGAAATTTTTTTTAAAAGTCGAGGAAGTGGTGAAGTGATGTGAGGGCTCTTAAATGCCAGTTGAATTAAAACACTTTTGAAAAAGGGGAATTTTTTTTTTTTGACATTTTTGGAAAACATTAAGAATGGACAGGAAGTTAAAGAGATAACTACATTTAAGATTATGGGGAATAATAGAAAAAAAGATTTATAGAACCTAAGAGTAGAAATTAACGTTAAAGACGTTTTTAAATGAGAACATTTAAGAAAACGAAATTAAATAAAGTTTTCATTGACACTTAAAACTAAATAATGATGACAGATTTAATTAAACACTTCAAGCATGCATTATTTGAAACCATGTAAAGGGAAACCATTCATTTGAGGAAAAAATTATTCATTGTATTGTAAAAACACTGTAAGCTCCACAGCATGTATTTCAGAATTTCAATATTAAACTTTTTCCACATTTTTTTATGTTACAACCTTATTCTAAAATGGATTAAATTAAAATTAAAATGGATTCCTCTACACACAATACCCCATAATGACATGTGAAAAAAGATTTTTTGAAATTGTTGCAAATTTATTAAAACTAAAAGAAACTGAAAAATCACATGTACATGAGTCATGTGTCTTGTACAAATCACAGCCTTTGCTCAGTACTTTGTTGATGCAACTTTGGCAGCAATTACAGCCTCAAGTCTTTTTGAATATGATGCCACAAGCTTGGCACACCTGTCTTTGGGAATTTTTGCCCATTCCTCTTTGCAGTATCTCTAAAGCTCTATCAGGTTGGATGGGAAGCGACAGTGTACAGCCATTTTCAGATCTCTCCAGAGATGTTTAATAGGATTTAGATCTGGGCTCTGGCTGGGCCACTCAAGAACATTCTCCGAGTTGTTGTGAAGCCACTTTATTTATATTTTGGTGGTGTGCTTTGGGTCATTGTCCTGCTGGAAGATGAACCGCCACTCCTGTCTGAGGTCAAGAGCTCTCTGAAGCAGGTTTTCATTCAGGATGTCTCTGTACATTGCTGCATTCATCTTTCCCTCTATCCTGACTAGTCTTCCAGTTCCTGCTGCTGAAAAACATCCCCACAGCATGATGCTGCCACCACCATGCTTCACTGTAGGGATGGTATTAGCCTGGTGATGAGCGGTGCCTGGTTTTCTCCAAACATAATGACTGGCATTCACTCAAAGAGTTCAATTTTAGTCTTATCAGACCAGAGAATTTTGTTTCTTATGGTCTGAGAGTCCTTCAGATGCCTTTTGGCAAATTCCAGGCGGGGAGTGGCTTCCATTTGGCCGCTCTACCATACAGGCCTGATTGGTGGATTGCTGCACAGATGGTTTTCCTTCTGTAAAATTCTCCTCTCTCCACAGAAGAACGCTGGAGCTTAGACAAAGTGACCATTTAATTATTGATCACCTCCCTGACTAAGGCCCTTCTCCCCCAATCACTCAGTTTAGATGGTCAGCCAGCTCTAGGAAAAGTCCTGGTGGTTCCAAACATCTTCCACTTATGGATGATGGAGGCCACTGTGTTCATTAGAACTTTCAGAGAAGCAGAATTTTTTCTGTAATCTTCCCCAGCCTTGTGCCTCGAGACAATCCTGTTTTGGAGGTCTACAGACAATTCCTGTTGTGTGTAGAATTTTGAGGAAATAAATCAATTTAATCCATTTTGGAATAAGGCTGTAACATAAAAAATGTGGAAAAAGTGAAGCGCTATGAATACTTTCCGGATGCACTGTATAACAGAAAAACATTCTGTGCTACGCAAGACAGTGGGTACTGTTTTCTTCAAAATTGTCTTCAAAAATATCCTTCTTTTGTGTTCATGTCACGATCACCAGTGATCTAGCCTATCCAGATCAATGGAGAACTACAACTACCATGATGCTGTGCACCAATCTACACCCGCTTTAGCTGACAATGATCCGGACACTCAGCTGAATACACACTGATACACAATGATACATGGACTATAAAGATACCTCTCATTTTTACAAACACTGCTGAGTTGTTCATTGTTAACCTGTAGCATTACAAAGTGTTAATCCTCTCTTGAATTGATCTTGAATTACCTTTATACTCCTGTTTGCTACCTCTTTCACCATTGCCTGCCTTACTACTCTTATTAATAAACTGCATGTGGATCCTCAACTCCATTGTCCAGCGTTATTGGTTACAGTTCAACAGAATGAAGAAAATCATGCAGGTTTTGAACAAGCGAAAGGATGATTACTTTTCTTTTTAAAAAACATTTATACAAACTAACATCACCCATGTATTACTGACCTTAGATATACAGTATTACTTAATTATAATACATGCACAATATAAATGCATCATTTATTAAAATCTTATTATACAAATGGTTTTATAAATGCAGGGTATGCTCTCTGGCTTCTATAATTATTTTTGTTATTAAAAGCTCATTTTCATTTAGATGATCATTTCGCTGAAGGCCAAATCCCTTCAGCTTGTTCATCTCAAAGAATAATTGAGGAACAGACTTAAAAAAAAAAAAAGAGAGAGATGGATGGATCCTGGGAAACCACTGTGGAAGTTAAGTTACTAACCCTCCCCACATCTCTCCTGCCAAACACCAGAGAGTTTATATAGATGTGGAAGCAATCATATTAACAGCCCTGAACATTTGTTTTCATCCCGTTTATTCCAGCAATCAAGAGGTTCTGAATCAGTCACACCATCTATTATGCGAATTAATGAATGATGCCGGGATAAATTTTTATTAAAGAGCACTGAAAACAGTGACAACACATAATGCCAGTTTAGATAGTTTAAATAATGTTTTTATTGCTTTGGCACGTTTATGAGATTATCCTTGCTCTTTTTTTGCTTTCTAAATGTTAGAAGTGTTTACATAAACATTTCCAACAACAGCTTGTGGATCTAAGATTGATCATATTTATAAACTGTAGTTACATGACTCAGCAATTGAGTCCAAAAATAACAAAAAACTAACTAAAATAAATATACAGAATTACTAACATCATGACATGTTAAACATGTGGAGGAAATAACAGCAATTAATGCTATTAAAACATCCGCTGACAGCAAATATGTTGCACAGACTTCTTTAGGAACAAAACTATTTCTCTGATGGCGGATAATCATTTCAATTACTTCAGCATCTTGCCAGGAAACTACCAAAACAGAAAGCCTTTGTAAGGGAAAGAAAAAAAAATTACTGATGAAAAATAACAGTTCAATATGAGCCAGGGCCTCCTCCACATCACCATAACCAGTGTTCAGGACAGCATCTCAATACTCTAAATTAGTGCCATAAAGGTGAAAGAGAAACAGAGTTATTACTGTTATTACTTATTAAGTTATTACTATTAAGTACAGTACATTGTTTTTATGAGTCTCCTCCATACATTGAAATAAAGGATGCAAGGATGCATTAATTTGATCAAAAATATCAGCAACATTGCATTCACTTTGTTAGTTGTTTGTCGTAAAAAAGTCAAGATTTACAAAAAATAAACTGTTACCAGTATTTGTAATTAGAAGAAATGTTTCTTTAGCACCACAACAACATGTTAGAATGCTTGGCCACAAAACAAAAAAATGCAGGTTTTTAGGGGGGGGGACGTTGTGTGGATTAATGTCAATTAGGTTTGTCAAAGTCAGTATGTATAAAATCCAATACCGCTCTCATCAAACAACATACAGTGGTTCATGCTCTTGCATGAAGTACAGAAACATGACAGAAGGGCCTTTTAACAATTGGTATTGATTTAGAGCAACAAGTTATTGATGATGTCATCAGCAGACAAGAGCTACACTTGATTCAAGGATTCAAGGCTGAAAGCAAATATGTCTCTAGTTAACACCAGTAGCATGACTGCTTTGGCCTTGAGGATCCTATCTTTGACTGACACCACCGAATGGTTGAGGATGCAGCAGCACCCCATAAAACTGTCGAAATGAGTAAAAGTGTTTCCCTCATGTGACTTTAGCTGCTCAAAAAAAAAGAGTATAACAAAATAAAATAATAATAAGTGAATGGCATACAACATTTAAATTTGTAATGAATATCAAATACGGAATATAACATATCTTTTGGAAGGCTTTATTTCCCCAACAATAGACTTTGTACACATGATACACCTATAATTTTCAGGGAATGCAGAACAAGATTTCATGGCAGTAGGATATGTTTGGCCAAGAACTACAAAATGTCTTCAAAAAAATGTACTTTGTTGTTTTAAGTGATTAACTGCAAAAACACATAAAGAGAATAATCATAGATTTCAGTTTTAATAAGGGGTGCACGATATTAAAAAAATAGAAAAATAATTTTACAAGATGACTATTTGGGAAGAATTCCTAATTTTATACTTACTGGAATTATAAGTAGTTGAATGCTTCTGCATAAAATATATGCGAAAAAAAATATTAAAGCACAGATAAAAACAACAACACTAAGAAAACAATTAAAAAAACAATACTTTATGGTTTTTGCTTGGACAGTATTGAAGTTCAATAATTAAATGTAAAATAACACTGAATTGTCTTTATTCTATTGTATTAAATAAACACAATCTTTACTAAAGCAGCAAACTTCATGATTTCTTGTGCTCAAATGGTTTAAATTCTCTTGAAACTAGTCAAAGGCCTTAAAAAAAGACATCCAAATAAAAGTTTTTAGAGTTAAACTTAAAGAAATTGCTAAATTTGGTTACTCTCGTTCTCTGCTGGCTTATAATGTGTCAACCACCATAATTATGGAATGATTATTGCTAAGAGTGGCATTCTAAAACTGAGGAAATCTGATTATATTCTATTATAACTTATCTCACTCAAATATTGCACATGCAAAGAGTCAGTTATGGAGTCTGTTATTGATCATCTTGATAACTTTTACAAAGTTTTACAATATATGGCAACCATTTCTTGATCACCTGGACCATTATAATGCGGATTCTGAGCAGCAGAGTAATGCTTAACATGCTCACTACCCCTATTGACTGCCTCTTTGTATTTTCATTGAAACCGTTTATATGCCCTAATTGTTTTTCAATAATAACTTTTTTTTTTCAATTGATTTTTTATTATTTTTTATTATTAACATTATTTTATTTTTATTATCATGCTTATTTCATGTATTTTTTATTGTTGTTGTGTTGTTTGGTAATTATTGGAAAATTTTAAACTAATTAAAACACTTATAAAACAATTATAATCTCAGTTTCATATTGCAGATCCTGCAGATCCTTGCAAATTCACACATTGTGACATTGATGCTGAAATGATATATTGTGCAGCACTAACTTTATATATTATATAACTATATATAATATTAATCTTCCAAATATGCACTGCGGCAATTACATAGTAAAAACATTTTCCTTTGTGTTTTCATCAAGTTTGGGCTACAGGCAACATTGTTGTTAAAACGATCGCAGTTCACAGCGAAAATTAAAAATGAAAAACTTATATAAAAAAAACTGGGTTTGTGATCAAATCAGTTCATACTTAACACAAAGTGTCTTACTTGGTTCCTCTCTTTAGTAAAACCTCACAAACTATAAATCAGCTCATTTCAGGGACTCAACATGAATGGTATCTACAGCTACAGTACATAACATGTGGCTTCCATTACGTTCAACATACAATCATTTCAAAACCAGAAACATTGACTGCTGGCCCTAACATACAGTATAGAGCACTGGTTGACGTACAGTACATTTGTTTTCAAGCCTTGCCAAGTCACTGCTTGCAAGACCATAACTTTCTCATGACATAATAGGTTTAGCTGAATTGCATGTGACCAAAATGACAATATCTGTCTGGAAAACGTAGCTACACTGAGTTTTATTAAAAATGCTAAAACTAGACTGTCCAAAGGGTCTGGGCAGCATCAGAATAGGATGAATATAACAAATAAATTAGTTTTACATCTAAAGTATTTTTTTATTGTAGAGTTTTGAGAGTTTGCTTATGGTAACTTAAGATTCCTGAAACAAAGTAATTTAATGGGAACCAACAGTGCAAAGCATTAGTCATATGAGCATATAGGGCCAACCAAAAACAAAACAAACTTATCATTGAAGCACTTTATGCGATGTACACAAACTCTGCTCTAATGTCAAGTACATTTATTTCATTGTGTCAAATATCCTATAGGTAGGCCCACACGGAACCTGCGCGTGCAGAATTTAGCAGATTTTCTGCAGATTTTCCGCAGATTTCCGCTTTTTTTTTGCCCATCATTAATTCTGTTTATTTACTTAAAGTTAACTATTTACAGTTAATCTAATTGGATTTGCATTTTAAACATTAAATACAAGTTAAAAATATATTATTTTTTATTTAACATATTAAGGTTTTAGTTATGATACTGCAGAAATAGCAAATAACGTCTGCAGATTCTGTCTGGCCTTACCTATAGGCAAAGACTCAGAATTATTGACCACACACATGCTCCTTTCACTCAAAACCACAAACCCAGAGAGGACTTTGTCAAACCATCCATTTCCTCACACTTCTTTCATACACACACCACAAAACTTTCAGCAGGTTGGCCTCCAAAGAAAAGCCTGAACCGAAGGTCACAAGGTCTCCTTTGCTTGTTCTGTAAAGCCAAGAATCAGAGCAGAGATCATAACACAGACACAGCAGATGCTGACATGCCAGCTGGGCGCTGAGTGGCGTTTTTTCAGGCGCTCAGGAAATGTTTCTGCAGTGACTGCACTGGGAGAAAAAAAGTGGGGAGAAAAAGAGGGATGAAGAAAGACAAGAATAGACAACCCCAGAAAGGAATGCAAATCAGGGGTCGAAAGCAGGGGAGAGATAAAAAGAGACATGACAAATAATCAAATCTGTGAAAAGAAAGAAAATCAATCTCCAAAATCTTTCAAAATGTTTTTCTATGAAGAGACAGTTGTATTAATTTTTTATTAAAAACATTTTAAACATTTAAAAACAAGAAAGTCTCATATCTTCACAGCACTTAAGCTGTTGTAAACTACCCATGTAGTCTCATTTGGAGTGGAGAGTCGGATTTCATTCGGATTGGACAAGTTTTCCCCTGAGTAGGCAGTCAGGTAAATGAGCGTTCAACATACATACTTAATCCCCAATTAAGTCCTCAACAGTGTTTTTCCTTTCACAAAACGTACAAAACAAATTACAAACGGATTTTCAGCTTATTTAAAGAGAAATCCAGCCCCAACTGTCTGTAATTGTGTGTTATTTTTTCGCTTCTTATTTAGTTTGAACTTTATCAAACTGTACCTAATCTCTTGTTCTGTTTATTTTTAGATTTGGAACTTTCCCCAAATTTTGTGATTGAGGTCCTGCTGGTTCCATAGCAATTAAAACGCATAATCAAACCATACTACTTGATCAACAAAGGGTTAATCTGAGATTTGTTAGGCTAGCCCTACTAGCAGCCATAAAATGTATGACTTTTAGATAGAAAGATTCTAAAGCCCTCTCTACTTCTATGTGGATTAAAAAATGTCATTCTACATGCCTTTGGGAAAAAATGCATTTCGTTTCATTTTTTTGTGTGATTTTGTTTTTGCATTTCGTTAGAAAATGTCAAATAATGGGGCAGTTTTATTTCATACTTGGGTATATCACCTTCTATTTTGTTTTGTTTTGTTTAATTTTATTCATGGTTTACTTGTGGCACTATGGGTTGGAGTATTGAGGCATGTATAGGAAAGTATATTTTATGATGGTACAGTATATCTACTGTACTTTGTTGTATGTTGTATTTAACTCCAATAAACAGAATGTTAAAAAAGAAGATACATGTATAGATAGAGTATATGAAAATTAGGAATGTCCAGATCCGATCACGTGATCGGAAATCGGGCCCGATCCATCTGTTTCAGACTCAATCAGAATCGGACGGTACCTCCCGATCAGGACTCGAATATATAAGTATATACGTATATGTACACAGAAACGGCAATGCGTATGGCATGACATCACTTTGTTGCAGACGCTATTGATTAAATGCTGGCAAAGTAGAACACAGAAGCAGCTTGAAGCGGAAAGCGCGAGTAGTGTATGCAGTCTGAAGGTATTATAAAGTTGATGATGACAACATTGCCATAGCAAACTGTGAGATATGTAAATTTGGGATTGCCTGCCGGGTATTTAAAGTTTAGGGTGCTATTTGTTTTTATATTAGATTTTTATTTACATTTACTGTTGCACTAAAGTCCAAAAAGGAAAAATTACCTCATATAAGTGCTCTGTTTGTCAACAGAGTTATGAATGCTAAAATAAGGTGAATTATATAAAAAAGGAACATCCTAGAACTGTTTCTTAGCTCTTCTTTATTCTTTTTTATGTATTATAGAACTATCAGATTGGGTTTCGGTATTGGTAGATACTCAAAATCAAATAGCTTGGACTCGGACTTGAGGACAAAAAAAACCCTGATAGGGACATCCATAATGAAAATACATTTGTTGGTGTGATTTTAGACAACAAAATCTGATGGAAACCTTAAATAAAATACAAGCAAAACAAACAAACAAAAAAGACCCTGTACCAAATCTATCACTCACTTCATATATTAAGAGACTCAGTTTCCACCAGTACTGTGTGTACTGTTTTGTTTGTTTTTTTGCCTTCAGGGCAGATTAGCTCTCTGAGGTATTTATCTAGTAATTTAAAAATAATGCAAATATATGCAAGATTTCAAAGTACTTCAATGAATAAAAAGTATAAGCAATTGTTTGGCCTGAAGCAAGTGAAATGGCTCCACATCTAAAACTCCAGCTATAATGTTACAGAGACTTATAGCAGCTACTAATGCAATTACACTCTAATAGCAGCCATGTTTGTCTTTCAACCATCTGAAAATCACACTCAGGCCAAATGTCATCTATTGTCGTTTTATCTTTCATTCCAAACTCATCTCAAGTTCAACTTCCCAGCGGACTCCAACCTTAAAACTGCACCAGTCACAAAAGGTCACAGAATCTCTCCGTGTCCAATCTAAACAATTCCTACGGTTCAGAAAGCGCAATCAGCAGCCAAATGTGGTCACAATCTAGCTGGAATCCCAAGAACTGCAGCAGATTGTTTATAATGCTCATAGTTTGCTCACATTCAGACATTTTTTATTAAAAAACATCTTATGCTCATCAAGTGTGCATTTATTTAATCACAAATGCAGTAAAACATATATAATTATTGTGAAATATTTCTTAAAATTAAACTGATTTCTATTTAAATTTGAATTATTTATCTATTTTAAAATCGACTTTACTACGGTACAGATTCAGTGTCAAATGATCCTAATTTAAAATAATGCTGATTTGATGCTTAAATGCTTCTTATTACTTACATTTTTCAGGATTTTTGATTGATAAAAAGAAAGTTTTAAAGAATATCTTTACTAGGTTTTGATCAACCTAATGCTTTCTCATTCAATAAAATGATACATTTAATTATTAAAAAAAACATAATGATCTATTTCATTATGTCACAAATCCCCATATAAATATAAGGCTGCTAAAGTGCTTTACAGTAATTACTAGGTACAGTAGCACTGTGTTTTTTTTGTTTTTGAAAAGGCTCCTTGTGTAACACCTGAGGTGCTGAATCAGCACACACACACTTCTCAAATTAGAGAGTGTTACATTATTCTCTCTTCATCATTAAAGAGATGAAACAGAAGAATTACACCATACTCCGTCATACTCCAAACCCCTATTTAGCCAACCCCACCCACCGTCACAAAATTCCTGCCTAATGGCATCATTATGGGGCTTGTTCACGCCAATCCCCTTATAATCTAGGGGTATTCCGAGATGAATACAGCTTCTGAGGACAAGCACTGAAATGGTCAAAGAGCAGTTTAGTTGAGAAATGAGCTTTGAAAATGTTAAAAGCATAAATGTTCCTCCTATCTCATTTTGAAAGGTTTGGTAACAGCTCTAACAATAGTGGGAGAAGATGCAACCATTCAGAGTGCAGAATTAAAAAGGTTGCAGCAATTATGACTTCAAAGATATCAACATTGTCAGGTTTCGTTCATAAAAGTAGATTATTTGGCTAGTTTAGCATTTTAAAATTGCAACAATGTAAAAAAAGAGTGTATTTTATTTCTTGCACTCTAGGAATACAAAATATTATGTTTGCTTTGGAAGAGAAAGCTCACCAATATTATATCCACCCAGCTGCCATCATCAAGAAAGGAAATTCAGCCAGTCAATAGTAATGGTCCCATAAGATGCCAATTCTACTTATTCTCAATGTGAAGACTATAAAATTTGTTATAGCCTTCCCTGACAGTTTTAAGACATCAAGAATGGACCTAATAAATAGTCTCCAATCTAACTCTGTAGATCCCTAAAGCCTGTGCAGAAGCCATTACTTGGACATATTCAAAGTACAATATACTTAACTCTAATAAAAATGAAAAAGCCTTGAGAATAGTGAGAATGTGTGAGATTTGCAGGTTCCACATTCTATCAGTTTGAAGTAACTATCAGTTTGAAGTGTTACTTAATCTAGGCCCCTAAATCACACACATTTACAGTTGTTGTTTGTTTTTTTTACAACTTTTTTGCCACAAATTTCTGAACTCTGGTGTCAATTTTCAAATCTCTGGACACAAAATTCACAAACTATTGACATTTTGCAAAACTCTTTTTTCAAATGCTTGGATACAATACAAATAAGTCAAAGATACTTTGTTCACTGAACAAAAATTACCTTTTCAGTATAACACAATTACACATCAAATTGATCCCATTTCAAAACGCAACTCAAACATTACATTTGAAATAATCGTGTATTCATTGAATTACCATGATGCAACTATCAACTTATACAAGCACTCAAAATAATAAATAACTGTTGCATTACTGTGGATGCACAGCTTTACGGAAACTGATGTACAATATTACATGTCTAGATGATGAAAGTTTCAGGATAGCTCAAATGACATCAGTTACCCCAGAAGATGACCCAGCTGGACTACATTATCTGTAGATTGTATCCTTATTCCATATTTATGGTTTCTTTGATGCACGTACCACTTCTACAGACAATGTTTTCATATTTGACATTACTGTATGTACTGTAAGAAAGCCCAATCACAGTATAGCAGCAGACCAATGTCAGGGCTAGATTCACATTGACAGAAGGTTCTTTCCAAGATGTTTGACTAATGAAAACACCACTGTGATGTAGAGGAGAACCTGTAGCCAAATCCATAAGACCAGACTGATGGAAACACAGATGCCAAAATAGAATCTGATATTAGGAAATACGTATATGCAAATTACATATGTGACATACTAGTTCATGAATTTCACATATATAAAATGTATGTCATACATGTCAAAATAGTGTAAAAATTGCAGTATTTCAACCATTAGAATTACAAGTACGCACAGTTAAAGTCAGAATTATTAGCCCGTTTGATTTTTTTTTCTTTTTTAAAATTTCCCAATTGATGTTTAACAGAGCAAGGAAATTTTCACAGTATGTCCGATAATATTTTGTCTTCTGGAGAAAGTCTTATTTGTTTTATTTTGGCTAGAATAAAAGTAGTTTTTTAATTTTTCCAAAACGTTTTAAGGTCAATATTATAAGCCCCTTTAAGCTATACATTTTGATAGTCTACAGAACAAACCATCGTTATACAATAACTTGCCTAATTACCCTAACCTGCCTAGTTAACCTAATTAACCTAGTTAAGCCTTTAAATGTCATATTAAGCTGAATAAAAGTGTCTCGAAAAATATCTAGTTAAATATTATTTATTGTCATCATGGTTAAGAAAAAATAAATCAGTTATTAGAGATACGTTATTAAAACTATTATGTTTAGAAAATCTTCTCTCCGTTAAACAGAAATTGGGGAAAAAAATAAACAGGGGGACTAATAATTCAGGGGGGCTAATCATTCTCACTTCAACTGTTCATATATGTTACGTATAACATATTAATATTATACCTATTATTATACCTATTATGTTATATATTTTATCTACAAATATATTACCTATACACACACACAAACATATATTTATATATATATATATAGTATGTGAAATCTAATTCTAATTTGCATATGTTGCTATATATCATGCCATATATCAGCTTTCGATATGGGGACATGCAGTAAAAACACTTTTGTTAAATTTACTATTACAGTAAGCCTGTTATGATGAATGAATAAAACTTTAGTTCAGTGATTTCACTGGCTGTACTATTTCCTCTACACTTATGTATAAACCATAATAAAATCCTGTATGATATATTTTAAACAAATATATTGAATGATTGGTACTGATTGTTTATTTAAATGGCGTGTATCTTGTGTGCTGGTGATCTAAAGTAATGTTCCTGTAGTATTTGTATGATAAACGAATTATGTGAACCAATGATCCTGCAAATGCAGGACTTCTTTAAAGAAATCAACGCAGCATGCAGAGTTTTGAACACTGGAGAGCCTGTGTTATAAGTAATGACTGTTTAGAGTTTGTATCTTAAAAATTGACATCAGGATTCTGAAATTTGTGGCAAAACGATTGTAAAAAACTGTAAACACATGCAAGTTCAGTAACTGGATTACAGGGGATCATGTTTACAGGCCTACAGTATGTGTGTATGTGTATGTGAAGTACATCACTGTATCTCACAGCAAAGCAGTAGCACAGGGAGCCCGTGGCCACACACTAATCAACGGCCCAAATGCTCTTTAAAAAACCTCTGGACATCTGAAACTCATTGAAGCCTCTACTGACTATTAACCCTTATTCACTGCCCAAGGGACTTTCTATTTCCTCTTCCAGGTCACAGTCAGAGAGTTACAGGATTCAACTTTTTGTCAATATGCATGCATTTTGTCCATCCACACTACAGTATGATCTGAATGAATCAACTTTAAAACAACTCCACGGGATGTTTCACACAGTACTTGACCCTGGGTTAATGTTTTTTTTTAAAAACACAGCTTTTAACCCCAGGTACAGGAAGGTTTCGTGCTTGTAGTTAAGTGTTGTTAGAGTGTTGCAGGATGAAAAGCAATAAACAGCCAATCGAGTTTCTCATATTCACTGGCCGTTGTACACAACTGTTTAAGGAAAAATGTCAACTTGTTGTGGGAAATGCTTCAGATAAAGCAAAGAATGAGACCCTTTCAATCTCACCTCTATAATCTGAACAGTCCATTCAGAAAAAGAGACCTGATAGCAGTATATGAGCATGCACGATGCAGGAGCCTTTATGTAAACAGGTTGCATGTTTTGCTCATCCAATCAATTTTAACAATGCATAGTGCAAAAGGTCACCTTATGAAAACATAGAATTAATTGTTAAACTTATGTAAATTATGAACAGTGTGAAACACGATAACCAAGAGTTCCATGTTCTCATGGCTAAGAATGACTCAGGATTAAATATTTGAAAGGCTGTTATTGGTTTTATCTGTTTACTTGAGTTGGATGGGTTTATATTTAGTCAAGAATTCAAATCTGCACACAGAACCAACAGTTACATTTTGATCCATCTCTTTTTTTCCTGAAAGCATAGTTGTTTTTTGATTTATCATATAAACACTTTCCAGAAATCTACTCGCAGACTGACAATTTCTTGACAAACAAGCTGCTCATGTTATGTGTTGTCTAAATAACGCGTATTCCACTTATTTGGCCGCATCACCCATCTGCAAGCCTTCGTAAAACGATCTACAATAACACAAACAAATAGACACAAGCCTGATTTCAGAACATGATTGCACACATCTGGAATAGTGATTTAGCGATTTTGCGAAGGAACAGTCAATCTTGATCTCTCTCTCCCTCGCTAAGAGTTTTCTTTTGTGTTGCAAATCTTTCGGTTTAGTTACAGTGGACAGCGCATTCTAAAGCAATAACCAGATACAGCATGCATCTTGAAAGAAATTCCTGAGCGCCCCAAGGAGTGGATGGAAAATGTATTTGGCGTGGAGCATTTGGACACTTTAGGTCAGATTCAGGTTGGGAATAAAAAAGGAGGAGGCTTTACATCTCTTTAGATGATTCTTTCTTGTGACTCTTTGAAGGAGTTAGAAGAGACTAATTTTTCATCAGTACTACCATATTTTCCACATGTTGCTTACCCTGCAATTATATCATTTAATTGCCATTTTCTCTTTTTGGCTTTGTTTAGATTAAAGTGAACTTGCCTTACTATTTGAAAAGATTACAAAGCAAAAACACACTCCTATGTTGACATGACAAAGAATCGACCATGTTGAAAGGAATAATTTGGCTAGAAAAATAAAATGTGAGTCCTTGAGTTATTATTCAGGGACATATTTTAGATATATTTCAGATAGATCAAACTCTATGGTGCAAGCAACTTACTGTCTTGGGACACATATTTAATTATTAGTGCTATTAGAGTATCCTAACTGTCCTGTACAGTTATTAAAGTATGTTCCTTGTAAAAAAAAAAGGAAACACTTGCAGCCATTTAAATGCTTCCAAGGTTGTTCCTCCTGGACAGACGGAATGATAATGACAGTGAATTCAGTGCACAGAACATCTGGGCACTACAAACAATGCTTTGATACCTCCTGTAGGTGTGAGACACTTCAGCATGAAGCAGCTCTCAGCAAACTAACAGATTTGTCATGTTTCTGGCAACTAGTCCTCTTAAGATGAACTAAATTTGTAAATGTACTTGAAACAGAATGTATTTACTAGTGCAGCAACACAATAAATTTCTTAGGAAAATGTCACAAAATTATTTTTCTAGGTTCAAGAACAAACCACAATGCATTAGAATTGTGCTCAAAATATATGCACATCTATCAACATTTACTCTAAAAAAATTATTTGTCAATTTTTAGACGTTTCACTGAAAGACATAGCAAAACATTGTAAAGATTTAAAAGAGGAGTAAGTTTACTTATCAAGCTAATTTTTTATCAAAAATTGTATTAAAACCAATTACGTATAGAAAGAGGACAGTTTGTATTTTCATTCAAACGAATGAAACGTGTTTGTATGTACCTGGGTCATGAAAAGGCACCAACGCGAAGTTGTACAGTGGTCTTTGGGGTCTGCTGAGAGATGTTTCCAAAATCTTCGATGCTCCTTCAATCACTTGCACTAAATCATCGTACATGGAGCCAGTGACATCAAACACAAACGCCAAGGTGGAGGCTCCCTCAGGGATATCTTCTTTTGGGTCCTGGGCTGTTGATAAAACGTTAAGAACTAATATGAGACCAAGAAAAAACGGCGAAGTTATCAAGTCCATCTTGCGATTCCCAACTGCTTCTCGACAAAAAATAACCCCGACGGAAAAAAAAGAAAAAATTAGCGACGAGCTGAAGGAAATTGACAAGACATTGGCTCTATTGACAACAGAGACACTACTGGGGGGAAAAAGTCTTGAAAAAGACAAAAAAAGTGTGAAGAAGCACTGAGTCGGATTTCTTCTGACGGTCGCTTGCGCTAGGATGCTTTGAGATTGTTTTAGTGCGCGCGCGTCCTGCGCCTCTGGAGTTCCTCAACAAAACTGTCGCCTCCACAAATGCTGATCCACTATTAACTTCTTTCACCAGACGCGAGAGGAGAAGCACCTCAGGCAAACTCTGACTCGTCGTATTAAGAAGCTTCGCTCTTATTGGTCTACAGCTCTTTTGGGGTCGCGAGGGGGTCTTGTGTGTATTTACATGACCCATGAAGTAAAGGTTTACATTTTACGAGTCTCCATGTAAAAAACGAGAACACAATTTTAAAAAAGAGTGATAATGAATTTTAAATGAAACCGCTTACATTATAATATGAACATGGGTCGAAATGGAAATAATGGTCTTCAAAAAGAAAATGTCCTGGATACTGTCGAATTTACTAATTTACTGCCTTACTAATTAGCAAATGAATGCACAAATGCCATGCTTTTAAACATCACAACAACAGGAAAAAAACGCATAACCTCATTGAGTTAACAAAATATTAATGAAATAAAAATGTATAAAATATTAAATACAATTTCTCTGAACTCAACAGGCACTTTGGGTGTCCATGTTTTACAATTTTCAAAGACATAATGGTACTGTACAGTCTGCATTAACCCCTAACCCAAAAACAAACCACAGAGAAAACATTTTGTATTTTTACAATTTCAAAAAACATCCATATCACGATCAACAAGTCATTTTAGGTTTTAAATACCTTCTGATGAAACAATTTCCTTCTTCTTCTTCTTCTTCTACTTTTACAATACCTGAACCCCACACACCTGTTTAGCTATACCCCACCCTAACCCCAAACACAACCCTAAAAACATTTTGGCATTCTTATATTTAGATAACCAAAAATGCCTCCACAATTTCGAAAAACCTGTCTTAATATACAATGTACACAATATTCTATTGTAATACGCAAGCAATGTAGTGACACATTTTAATGCAGAGCTTGGTTGTCTGCGTTTTTGTTCCCTTGCTACCACCTAATGGCAGGCTACAGATACTGAGGTGACTTGCAACATCACTGCCAGAAGAAAATGAAGGAAAAAAGCAGCAAGGCTAACTGTGAAATGTGAAGTTGCCATATTGTTTGTGGTAAATTTTCATTTAAAATGTTTGAGTAAGTGGAAAGTTTGCTGGTAGTCCACAAAACTTTCAAAGGACAGGGGTAAGCAGATTTTTGTGAGTAGGCCTAATGGAGCAATTAAAAAAGAAAAGAAAAGACATGGTAGAGAAATTAATGAACATATCTTGGTTAGCAGTTTTAAGATGGCTTCCTGTCAGACCATACCATATTCCATTGTGGTTAATGAGATGGTAATAGTAAGTAATTTGGAAAAAAATGCAAGGAATAGAATTGCCATTAATTCCCTCGATCTCTTCAGTTGATGCATAGAATGTTCAATAAACTGTTAACTAGATGTCACCTCAGTGTTTTTTTTTTTAAGTTTTTTGCAATATATGCATAAAATATTTTTGCTTAAAAACAAAAAAGCTAAGTTTTAGCTAATACTCACAGATTCAAATATTTTCTTCCAAGAATGCATCTGTACAGTATATCTTATGCAACCCATAAGACCTCACTAAAACCATGACAAACTGTATCCGATCTTCATTTATTGTAATCGTCTTATATTGCACATTGTTGATCCGTCCGTCCGTTTCTGTATGCACACACTCTACCAGCACACACACGCACGCATTCACACGCGCACGCACGCTCACACGCGCACGCACGCACGCACGCACGCACGCACGCACGCACACACACACACACACACAC
>CAIGQZ010035027.1:16790923-16802246 GCA_903798205.1 Danio tinwini
CACACACACACACACACACACACACACACACGATAAGTGAATATAATTACAACTGAATAAACCTTGAAAGCTGTTGCTTTAAACACAGGGTCAGAATATTTTCTTAATTCGTTCCATGCTCTTCTTTGAAACACCAGTTAATTTTAAATTGATAAAAGGAAAGACGGAAAAGGATGTTTCTAATCAGATTACCACTTGATTTCCTTCTGACTTTGTATAATTAATTTAGCCAAGACTGATAGTAACCTCAACCTTGAAAAAAGAAAATAAAAAAGATTTTGTCCACTAGAGCGCGCCACATCACATTGCATACGGTAAAATAGTGAAGCAGTAAAAAAGTGTAAAAAAAGTGCCACGATTTAAATAAAAAAGCAACATGTATTCCATGAAAAAAAATTGCAAAGACATTTTTAACATATTTAAAAAAACAATAATAAAAAATGTAGTACCACTTACTAATTAATATAACAAAATAAAATATGAATAAAGACAACCATCAGTCACATTGAAAAGTATAAATTATATATTATAAATTAGTTAAATACTGAATTCTAACAGTCAGATCCATGAATTCCAAAGGTATAACTTTTACACATTGTACTGACTGATAATCATCTCTCTCTCTCTCTCTCTCTCTCTCTCTCTCTCTCTCTCTCTCTCTCTCTCAAATTGTCCTCTTTTTCCATGTTGACACAGGTGTGTTGATCTAGAGTCTTCTCTGGCTTGAGCTGATGGTATGGAAACGAGGCAGGATGTTTATGTTGGATATGCCCACTGATCGGCTGGTTGCGGGTTTGAATTAGGGCCCAAAACCAGCAGGTTGTCTATGCTGGCTGATGCCAGAGGTCAAACACATAAAAAAATACCAAAACAAAAACCACCAGTTACACATAACCATCTTAACATTTTCCGTTTAGTTACAAAAAATTATGATAAAAAACCTACCTACCTACTCACCCACCTACCCACCCCACCCATATGACAAAAATCTCATATCATGATATGTTATCTCCTATCCTGAAAATGAAATATATCTCAATATAGATTTTTTCAGTATCCTGAGCCTTTTCTGTAAATTCTGCAAGACCTAACATAAAATATTGCTATAAAAATATATAGAAAGGCAAATTGTAAACATAAGAGAGAAGCCAATGGTGTTTCACAAATCTAGACTGGTAATTTTTGTTGTCATTTCACTTGAACAACTTAAACCCTGTTGTTATTTCTAGTGTTTTCATTTCCCACTTAGTTACATTTCAGTTAGCAGTATTTACAATACACTAAAAACTGTCGCCACCCATCTGACAGACATCCACAATAGGGATCAAGCTTTTTTTTTTTTTTAAACATTAGCATATGTTTTTCGTCCCAAAAACAGGACACGGGACACCTCGTCTCATTCTTCTCCACATCCAAACACAAACTGAACGGTAGAGAATCCCCCTCAGCTCTGTAACTCAATAGGTCTAATCTCTAGGATTATACTGCACCTAATCCCCACAGAGACCCTCTTTGTGTCACACTACTACCAATCTGTCCAGTCCACTACTCCTACACAAAAGCACACAGATAAAAACAGACATAAATATGTAAAGCACACCAAAAAAAGTTAAACTAAGTATTCACATGTACAATAATAGCCATGGAGGGGGCATTTGCATAATATTTGCAAACATATTGCCCTGGGTTTGCATAAATTAAACAATTGAAATGCTTAGAACCTACAATACAAAAGTTTTTCACTCTAGCACCTAGGCTTACAAACTGACCTCAACATAACATCAGTATGTTTGAATAAATGTCGAAAATACTACATTTTTAAAAGCCAGACATCACTTTTTGCCTCTATTGTTCTGTATATATAAACCAAATTCATTTTTAAGGGTAAAAAAATTACGTTTTATAAGTCAGATTTTCAAAGGAATGTGATAAAAACTATTTTGGTGATTTTGGTTAAACATTCCATTGAAAAGATCTTAGAAGAGGCCTTTTTTTTCTTAGCATGAAAAACATTTTGTGCAGAGTTATCAAAAAAAGCTTTATTATTATGAGTATATGGATGAACTAAATTTCAAGAGTTCACACTTAGCTGATTATCAATAAAGCGTAATTGACATGCTGTCCCGGGAGAGAGCCCTGAGCTCGTAATATACTCGAGCCCGGGGCTCCCTCCCGTTAGAAGGGCGAGAGGGGAGTTCGAGCTTAGGAAGGTCTCAAGGACTCCTCTGCTGTCGCTGTGTGATAAGTGTAAACTAGGTTGTCTTAGGTGATAATTTGGTTTAGTAGATTGGCTAGGATGTATGTTTTGGATGGTGGGAGGAAACTGGGAAACCCACGCGAACACGGGGAGACAAGCAAACTCCGCATAGAAATGCCGACCAGCCTGTTAGGAGGTTGAACCGGCGCGTTCTTGCTGTGAGGCAAAAAGCACTAGCCACTGGCCCGCCGTGTTGCCCTATAGAAAAAAGGGGTGGAAGTAGGGGTGGAAGGGGGGAACTTCAAGACAAAGATAACTGGAGTGAAAAGCTCTGGTTATTTATAATGTGTCCGTAATCATCTAATAGGCAGATTACGGAGCTAATAAGGTGCCAACCGTGTTGATCATAAGCACATGATCCTCTCGAAATTTGTTTACACATAAACTGCACTTAAATTTATTAGTTATTTTTAAAAAGGAAAATATTAAAAGATAATCTGGCCTGGCTCAGCATAAATGCGGTTTTTCAGCAGGTTCCTGCTCTGCAGAACATAAAAAGACTGTTAACACATCATCCATCAACAAATGAAAACAGTACAAACAATAACCAAACATACAAAATAAAATGAAACAGGCTACTATCTCAGTGGCTACAGCGATAGTTGACCATCAGATGATGTGCATGGGGTTTTCAAAAAAGTCTCAGTGTTGGTATTGTTTTTAGACGTTTTAGATTAGGGGTGTCAAACTCAATTCCTGGAGGGCCACAGCCCTGCAGAGTTTGGTTCCAGCCCTGCTTCAACACAACAATATGTTGGTATAAAGCAAGCCTAAAGCACTCAATTAGTTTGATCAGGTGTGTTTAATTGAGGTTGGAACTAAACTGTGCAGAGCTGTGGCCCTCCAGGAACTGAGTTTGACACCTGTGCTTTAGATGATCTCATTCCAGGTTTACATAGGGAAAGATCTCTGTCCATAACAGTTTTTAAAAGCCGGCAATGGCAGACATCCATTTGTTACAGATCTGGTGAAACGATCAGTCCTTGTATGAGTGTGTGTGAATGCGAGAGTGTATGGGTGTTTCCCAGTACTGGGTTGTTGCTGGAAGAGCATTCACTGCATAAAACATAATGTATAGTGAATAATGTATAATAAATAGTTGGCGGTTCATTCCACTGTGGTGAACCCTGATAAATAAGGGACTAAGCCGAAGGAAAATGAATGAATAAATTATAAGTGTAAAAAGTAAGGAAAGCAAAGCAAGTTTATTTATATAGCACATTTCATACACAGTGGCTATTCAAAGTGCTTTACATAGACAGGAATAAAAGAGACAAGTGTATAAGAATATAAAAACAAATAATAACAGTGATCAAAAACAGATAAAAATGTGTTAAAACAGGTTATAAAAGAATGAAAAAGAAAATAAAGACATAATAGTGCAGTGCTCATTCAGTAAAGGCACATCTATAATTAGAAATAATTAAATTTTTATTTGAAAGCAACTTTGTTTAAAAAAAAACCCGGAAAAAACATATTGCATAAAACATGCATATTTTAAAAGAAAAATGCAAAACAGATTCACACAAACGCAAACAAAAGAACATGGAAAATGAGATGAGTGCAAGCGGCGTCCTAATGAAGCCTATGGGAATGTTATGTGGCTGCCATGTGAATGGACACCAATGGCGAGATAAAACCTCTCTGTGCTGTTTTTTCTAGGCTTTCCTTTTTGTGCCGTCTGCACATTTTTTTAGGCCAGTAATGACGCACCCCACAATGCTTTGTTTGGCACTGAAAGAGGGGCACAAAGTGTACAGGCCACTGGATAATAAAGCAGCCAATACTGTCTGGATGTCACAAGCAGCAGAGGGAGCCATGTGGCACCCACCTACACTCAAAAAAATATTTTAGTTTCTTGTTTAAGTTAAAATTACTTATTTAAAATGAGCTGTAACAACACAATTCTTGAATTTTTCTCAGTCACCTTGGTGCATTTCTCACAACACTATTGACATCTGCACAACAGTTAATGCATTTCTCAAAACAATTAGTACAAACTGCAAAACCTAGTGGATAACCTGCAAAAGTGAGTCACTTGCTCAAAATGAATAGCTTATTTCTCAAAAGCAAGTATTCATGTCAATTAAAGTGTCAGTGTCATCAGGATGAAAAGTCCTGACACTATTGTTAATGAACAAGAGAGTCAAATGGCTTTCATGTTTTCATTATGACAGTTTACTCTGTACATTTTTTTCCAATGCAAAAAAGTCAGATTTTGGTGACACTTCTTGCAAAATGCTGAAGACAGCACTATATACTATTTGCACAGCCATTTAAAAAAACTACAGTAAAGTTAGACATTACTGCATTTAGTGAGGTATCTGAGTACAAGACACTGAATATGCTTGTTTCACATTACTGCATTTGCTCTTTGCAATTCGAATTTATTCACAGCATTGTGCAAAAGAATAAATACACCCTTTTTTACAACAAACATAAATGCCTTTAAGGTAGAGCTGTGCACAACTGTAAACAACATTGCAGTAAATATTGGGACTGAATCTACAACATACACAGGTCTGTAAATCATTCATGAAATTGTTCAATTTAGAAGACATTTTCAGAAAAAAAATGTTTTTTAATTTTTTTATAAAATTAGCTTGATAGATTTTGACTAGTTTAACATTTTTGTATGTAATGACTCAAGTAATGAAATGAGGACTATTAGTTTCATATGGAAGACTATTCAGCATCCACAAGTTTAGTTAATTTTGACTGATATGACATAAGCAAATGATAATGTTACAAACAGCAGAGTTGTAATTTCAGCAATTGATGCATGTCCAAAAGCATTTGCAATTTGTTGGAAGGAATGAGAAACTGCTACTATGATGTGCACAAACGACTAATTGTTTTGAGAAATGCATTAACTGTTTACAGTGTATACTGTACACTGTAAAACCTAACAGTGAAAATCACTAAATAAAATAAATTAGTTTAACTCATATCTTTTTTAAAAGTAACTTTGACTTACTGAAAACTCATAAACTGATTATATTAAACAGAACTCAAGCCAAATGAGTTATGAATTACTCTATTTTTGTAATTTAACTCTAATGTTTTAAGTTAATTTTATTTATTTAATGTATTTTTATTTTATTATTTTATATTTTATTTTTATCTATTTTATATTTTTATATTTTATTTTCAGTTATTTATTTTATATTTAGTTTTATTTTTAGCTATTTATTTAATATTTTATTTTTATATTTTGTTTTATTTTTAGCTATTTATTTAATATTTTATTTTATTAAAATTTTATTTATTTAGTTTTTAGACATTCATTCATTAATTTTTTTTTCGGCTTAGTCCCATTATTAATCAGGTGTCGACACAGCGGAATGAACCTCCAACTTATCCAGCATATGCTCTACGCAGTGTATGCCCTTCCAGCCGCAACCCAACACTGGGAAACACCCATACACTCTTGCATTCACACACACACACACACACACTGCAGCCAATTTATCTTATTCAATTCACCTATAGAACATGTATTT
Organism: Danio tinwini; assembly: GCA_903798205.1. Lineage (NCBI taxonomy): Eukaryota > Metazoa > Chordata > Actinopteri > Cypriniformes > Danionidae > Danio > Danio tinwini. Next base: position 16,796,684 of record CAIGQZ010035027.1, read on the forward strand.
GGACTGTGGGGGAAACCAGAGCACCCAGAGGAAACCCATGCGAACACGAGGATAACATTCAAACTCCACACAGAAATGCTAACTGACGCAGCTGGAGCTCGAACCAGCGACCTTCTTGCTGTGAGGCGCTCAAGCTTTTTTAATTCAGTTAATTTAATCAATCAGCAGGAAAAAAGTGGAATTTTAAGTAAAAAAAAAGATCTGGAAATTTGCTTTAATAGCAAGCAGTAAACAGCTGTAAATTGCAAGCAGTGCTGCGGTTATAGACAATGTTTGTAACTGTTTGTGATGAATAAAACATTACGGCTAGTATATTACCCTTAAGAGGCACTAAACATCTGTAATGAAATGAGCTCATTAGAGTGAATTAAGAAAGCAGACATCAGAAACTGAAACTCTATGACACTAACTCTGCATTTTGTAAGTAAATAAATAAATATATCAGTGTGTTTCGTTGAGCTTTTATATTCTTGTTTAGCAACTGCTGGAGGAAGATTGATTAAATTCCGATGGTCCATAATACACCCAAATAAACAGGAGTCGGAATGGGATATAATCTGGCTAACGGACGCAAAACAAATTCCACAATCTTTATCTAGCAAGGCCACGACATCCTCAAGCAGTCCATGTTGTTATCATATGCCAACTTTATGTTTACAATTACTTCTTGCAACTGAAATCTGAAACAGAACCCATTCGTGCTCTCACTGTATGATAATTGCGATTCATAATGCTATCTGCTCATCTTTATGCCTTCTTCAACATGCAACAAGCAATCAATCTCCTTATGTATTCCCACTGTCTACCCTTTCATTCAGACAGGAGACGGCGAGTGGCTGGCACTGAGGTGAACAGGGGGGCAGCTTCTGTCTCCAGGGTAACTGGGAAACAGTTACATAACCTGGATGTGATGCGAGGAAGAGCGATGTGCTGATTTACAATGTGAGGGGGGGAAGGGAAAAGGAAAGACTGGCAGTGTCCACTTGGCTCTGGCCTTTTCCCGCTGAATTAAATGCATGACTGTACATAGAGTTGGACTGGAAATCGATTTAGAAAAATGCTGAATAAAATGCATGGAAGCAATTTCGTTGGTAGTATTGCAAATATAATGTCTGATGACGTTATTAATAATATTAGCATTTTTCAGTTTACTGAAATGTATAACTTGTAATACTTGGATTGAAAATGTATTGGAATAAATGCATCATTTTGGAAGCAATTTCATTTATAGTATTACAAAAAAAGACCCACGAGAAATATTTAAAGAGCCCCTATTATGGGTTTTTGAAAATGAGCTTCCATGCAGTGTGTAACACAGCACTAAGTGAATAAAAACATCCAGCTAAGGTTTAAATCTGAAAATGCACCATGTTTAAAACTATTGATTCTTTAATGAAATAGTCGACTGAGAGACGAATAAACGAATCATGTTGGGTTCGGATCTTTTATCTGAACGCATTGACGTCGATACGGTACATCACCAAATACGTAGTGCTAGATCCGGTAAAACGTGAATGCACCTTTCCCTTCAGACACTAGCCGAGTGGGAGGGATCATGGGACTGATCATAACATAAAGATGACGATCACTAAAAAGATGGAGATTCGGCTGTGGGGAATAAAGCATTAAAGATTATTTTCACAACAACACCACAGTATAGCCAACCTTGTGCTTTGTGTGTCCTGACATTTTCCTGATTTTTGATACAATAACCTACGCTGCAATGTGGGATTCATCTGCCGTTTGCTATTAAAAGAAGGAGCAGCAGAGACTATTAAGTATGGAACTTTGTCAGAGGAACTTTGTCAGTAACTGTTACAGTTCATATGGACCATTTTCTTAATTAATTAAAAATAAAATTGTAATTAAAATGGTTGCCTCGTTTTCTGTACTTTGCAAACTATGTATTTTAATAGTGTGTTGTAACTTGTAATCACTCTGCACAGCTTGTAATCTTTTATAGATCAGTGCTTGTACTGTATCTCTCAGGTTAAATCATTACGGGGCTATTCACATATTGCGTCCAAAACCACGTTGCCTTAGCTATGGCAACCATCAGCTGTTCCTCACACTCACAGCGTGGTAAATTTTCAAAATAGTTAAATTTTGTTGTTGTGTGTCCTTGTTATTACTTGGGGTTTGTGTTAAGAGTACAGTAATATGCTGATGTTTAACTGCATTGCTTTATTGCATTCCTGCATTGGGCTCTCACATACTCTGTGCTACTTCATAACCGTGGTTGCCGATTTTGTGTCTTGCGCTGAACCCAGTCGACCAATCACAAAAATATTTTTTTGAGTTTTAGTGTTGCCACCTTTGTTGAATATTTAATTTGTACTTTTGTGTTTTTTGGCTGAGCACCCAGCTAAGAGGGATGTGCGTGCTTTTGTACAGTTTTTCAATATTATAAGACAATGAAAGTGTTTTTTTGACCTTGCATGCATATCAAACTGTTGTTGGAGACCACCCAAACCAAAATATGACATTTAATAATGCATAATAGGGTCTCTTTAGTACTTATGTTAGGTATTCTAATATTTTTTTGCCTGTATATGATTTTTGTTTGTTTCTGCTGCTGACTTGTATTTACAGTTTTTCTCAGTCACTTTTTTACATTTCTCAAATCAAAATTTAAATTTGCAAAACAGTAAGTACATTTCTCAAAACAACACTTACAAACAGCGAAACACCATGAATTACAAGCAAAAGCCAGTCTCTTGCTCAAAATCCTTAGTTCATCTCTCAAAACTAAATTTCTGTGTCAATGAATTTGTCAGTGCCATCAGAATGACAAATCCTTGTGTCATTGTGTACAGATAAGACAGTGAAATTACTTAGTCATGTTGTCAATATAACTGTGTTCTGAACAGGTGTTCTGATGTAGACTACTCCTTTTTTTACTGTTTATACTGTAATTTGTTGACAGATCATGACAGAAAGTAAAAGACAGCACTGCATAACACAAAACAAAACAGTAAGAAAAACAAAGCAGTAGACATGTGAACATAGGACAATCTGCTTTGAGAAGCACCTTTATTAGAAAAAGTCAAGATTCACTTGTGAGAAATTTGCCAATTGTTGACAGATTTAGAGAAAAAAAAAGTTCAATAGAACTGTATAGAAAAATGCATTATGACAAAATATTGACAACTTGTTCAACCATTTTGCATGTAAAGATTTATGCCATGAACAATCTCATATTATAGCTGTTTAACTTTATTATAAGTTAAAAAGTTAAAATTATGAAAAATCAGCTAACAGTCAATTACCAACCAAGTTACCAAGCCGTGGACTATTTCCAGGCGCTGCATAGCTTCATTGTGCCTCATGATGTAACAACAAAAGAGTCAGCTTAAAATTTATATAAATATGATATATAATATTATATATTTTTGAGCAAGATGCTAATGGTCTAATCTGATGCAATGATTTATGCTAAGCTAAGCTAAAAGTGCTCTCGCCAGATCTGGAAATTGACTGAATGGGTTTAAAAATGCTAAACTTTAACTAGTTAACTATAGAGGAGTTGTAAAAGAGCATTTTTTTTATTTTATAAAAAAATGAGTATTCTTTAAAAATAAAACCCATAACTATATTCAGGGTTTCTGAAGGTTTCACCAAGTTAAATGTAAGACTTTTTAAGACATTTTAAGGACCATTATGAATGAAATTTTAGACTTAAACAAAGCTAAATGCTAAGGACTTTTTTCGAATATTCCAGTTAGAAAAGATTTTCACCTGCCCTATCAAAAAATGATTAAAATTTAATACATTTAATAATGATCGGTCAGAATGACCTCTCTGGCCATTCTAGTAGTTATAGAATTCTGGTAGTTCCTGTTTTAATGCTCTAATGAAGAAAACATAATAATATTGACGGTGAGTAAATTAATAGCAATTTTATTGTTGAGTGAACCTTCCATTTAAGGGATCCGTTATTCCAAAATCCAAAAGTCCTTCAATGACCATCCTAACATTACTGAAAACATGTAAACTGAATAGTATATCTTGCTTTCCCATAACAACAGCTTTTTTTCCAGGTTCATATCAGTGCATAAACTGCATAACATTGTAGTCCAATCTTCAATCTCAGACTGGAATGCCAAACAGGAACGCTGCATATATGGGAAAAACCCTTAATGATCCCGTTTCCACCGGACTCACTATCCACAACAACAAGGGATGGAGCACAAGGAACAAACAGGCTGGGAAAGAAAGACCTTTTCCTTCCTAGCAAGTGCCATTGGGTCACACAGTAGTCATTTGGTCACACAGTAGTCATTTGCAATACAGAGCATGAAAATCTTCTCTGATTAACTCTAAGGGAGCGGATTAAAGTCACATGTTCTTACTGTAAGAAGAGCGATGTGTTTGATTAAAGTTGTTTTGTTTTTTTATCAAATGGAGGCCATTCATTATTAAAGTAAATAGAAGTCATGCGGAAGGTCTTTAGACCCAGAATAACTTCTTTTAAAGTCCCAAACAAATACACAGACCTTTTCATGACTCCAATGTGAAAAGTTTCATTGTAGTTGTAAAGGCCAAATCTTATCACTACTATAGAAGAACATATCACAGCTATAAGAAAACCATGCCAAATAGTTATATCTCATTATTTGGAAAGCTCCAAAAGTTTATGTGAGAATTATTTAGAAAAAAAAAGTGTGTATAAGTTCTAAGGTTCTCACAGTTTTTCGAACCTAAAACAAGATAATAAATCAACATGTAATAGGCTACATAATGTCTCAAGATGTACTGGCAGCTGTGTGAATGTGTGCAGAGTTGGTGCAGATGTCCTCTGGCAGCACTATACACCTAAAACACAAACAGCAGGCTGAGATTATGAGCTGGCTCAATGTTGAATAGCACAACAGGTCTCCGAAACAGGGTCCATTTAAAATGTTGAACATCTCGACAAAAGAGAGAACTGGCATTGATTAATCTAACCTCTTTATTTCCCATGTGTCCTTGAATGAACTTTTTTTTCTACGTCCGAGGCACTTTCTTGTTTGCTTCAGCACTCCATCCTCAAAAGCGCCCTCTCAGTCGCTAGTCTCTCTGCGCTTTATTTTTCCAGACGTATACCTCACCATTCATGGCATGACTTAGTAGAATGCAGTGAAGTCAATAGCGCAGTCTAAGACAATATATTCAATAAAAGAGAATAAGCATCACACTGTACAATGTCAGTGAATGTTGTTTTTAAATAATTAAATCTCAAACCATTCATAGCTGATTACTGGCCTTGGAGATGTCCTTGGAGAAATGACGTGTGTGTGCGTGTCTTTTAATGCATCTGTGAATTTTATGTTGCTGTTTTTGTATTCGAAATGTGAGCAGCAGTCAGCACGTGGCCTGCAAGAGCTCCACCATGTGACTCTGTCCGGAGGGCAAGAACACCACCCGGCCTAACTGATTTTACTTTGATGGACAAACAAACAGACAGAGAGATGGACAGATGGTGAAAGAGGAATGGATATGTGACTGATAGACAAATATATAGACAGACAGGCATATAGACAGACAGACAGACAGACAGACAGACAGACAGACAGACAGACAG
>CAIGQZ010035027.1:16817615-16827997 GCA_903798205.1 Danio tinwini
ACACACACACACACACACACACACACACACACACACACACACACACAATGGACAATTTAGCTCATCCAATTCACCTATAGCACATGTCTTTAGACTTGTGGGGGAAACCAGAGCACCGAAGGAAACCCACGCGAACACGAGGAGAACATGCCCCAAACTCCAGTCCACACAGAAATGCCAACTGACCCAGCCGAGGCTCGAACCAGCGACTTTCTTGCTGTGAGGCGAAAACGCTACCCCCTGCACCACCGTGCTGCCCTAATATGAAATTAAACTTAAATCTATGTCTTGAAAAATTATATTAAGCAGCTTAATTAAAATAAAAATATTAGAATACAAAATATATAAACAATTGTCTGTCATTGGAGTTTGAATTACTTTAGATGTGAGATTTACTTAAAGTAAATTCAAACAGCTGAAAAGAGAAGGCCTTTAGTGAGAACTTGCAATTCACAAATCAGTGCTTCCACCTTTTTATTCATCATTGTGCTCCAGTACCACTTATCTCTGAAAGGAATTACTCCAATGATTATGACAATTAAATTGTAGTAATTTCCAATTGTAGTTTTCAATAATCAACCCTTGCAGTGAATAGATCAAGAAAGGAAGGGCAGATTATTTAAAGACCTCCACGGCCTGCTCGGATTGTTTGTGAGGCTGAAGTGGATAAAAAAATGAATGTGAGTGGAAAAATACCAGCAGGTTTTAATGTAAAACAGGCTTCCACACACTGGAGCTCATTTGTTTTTCGCTTTGGCATTTTCCATCTCCACACAGCTGTCGCCACATCATTATGGGAATGTAAAAAAACTCATCAAAATTCCTGACAGGGTGATTTCTTGATTATGTGACCCTAAATATGGGCAGTGATTATTTTCCGGAAGTGTGGGTGTGGTTAAGTCACGTGGTTAATGGGAAGGATGATGTAGAGAATTTGTATGCGGGTGTTGCAAAAGAGGTCTGACCAAGGGAGGGTCAGAAATGTGTGTCCTGAGATTTAGGCAGCTTCTCAAATTAAGTGTGTATGAGACTGATTCTATCCGGATTAATCTGAACTGTCTGTGCAGCAGGAGTTAAGGCTGATCTTGAAAAGGCACGTGTTTAACTCCATGAAAGTGATCAGTAGTGGAAAGCTGGGTCAGTCTTTGATCGACAGCAATGTCAGCCTTTAGCAATCAGTATTCAGCCTGCATCAGTATTAAACATTACAACCACTGCAGTTCTAAAAACCCACTTTGATTAGTGTTCTTGAGATATTCCTGCAGTGTCTGAGGCATCATCACAAATCCATTTTTTTCCTGCAGGTTATAATGCATAAACAACACAGAAAAGGTTTGAGTCTATAGCCAACGGGACACCCGAGGACTTGATTGCAGTCACTCTAAGCCTGAGAGTTTGAGTCACCTCTGACCCCCTGCTGTGCCCACCGCTTGCCTGGCATTGCCTTTTCCATCCACTAAGTGGTGAAGCAAGACCTAGGCATTCCCATTCCTGGCTTTACTTCACTTCGTGCCTTTTACGGCTTTCCCAAGTAATCTATCTCTCCCAGACATACGTCATCCGATATCAGGTATGCACATGACTTATGCATGAGACTTAGTGTTATGTGTGCACAACAGAACAGATTTATAGTGATTATAGTTTCTGCCAGCTTTATAATCAGCAACTAAAATAAATGATGCACTGTTTTGTTTTTATTTGTGTGCATGGGTGATGTACTTAGGGAAAACTTATTTAAGCATGTTATTGTTTTGCTTTTGCAAAGGCTTAATTTCCAAAATGATTCCCAACGGATATTTGATCTTTGAGGACGAAAGTTTCCTGGATTCCACTGTGGCCAAGATGAATGCCCTTAGAAAGAACGGCCAGTTCTGTGATGTGAGACTTCAGGTAACACACCCTATTTTAACTATATTATTCTCTGTGTCATTATTAGACGCCTTAAAAGACACTGAAACAAGACTCGGGGAAGAGCGTTTCATTATACGCAGGTTGCGGATCTTTAAATGGCTATGTGCCATTCATTTGATAGGCAAAAGCAAACTCACTGTGCTCAAAATATTTAAGCCTAAATGGAAGATTTAACATAAGAGATTACACAATTCTCAATTTAAAACCTAAATGACTTCCTTGTTCCAAAAAAAAGCCCACTAACTGGTATCTTGATATTTGTTTTAATTTTTAATCATGCAGCCAAGCTTATGCTGTTATTATTGCTAGTTTGGGATTTGATCAAATTCACAACAACAATGACACATTTGAAAAGGAATAGCATGCTGTCATTCCTGAATAGCTGAAATCAAATTTCTTTAAGGCTATTTCCTTGCTGCAATGGTATCATAGACTTAACTTATGCCTATTTACCTCTGCAGGTGTGTGGCCATGAATTGATGGCTCATCGGGCAGTCCTGGCTTGTTGCAGTCCTTATTTGTTTGAGATATTTAACAGCGACCTGGAACCTCATGGTATCTCCCATGTGAAGTTTGAAGATCTGGACCCTGAGGCTGTGGAGATCCTTCTCAACTACGCTTACACTGCCCAGTAAGAGAGACACAACGTATAATTAACCAATCAGGTTTACCATAATATCTACAATATTAATGACTTGGTTGCAATCAAATTATAATATTTAATGTTGCTCTGTGAAGGTTAAAGGCAGATAAAGAGCTGGTCAAGGAGGTTTACTCTGCAGCCAAACGGCTCAAAATGGACAGAGTGAAGCAGGTAAATCAACCACATGTTTGTGTATTTAACAACAAAGGTGATGAAGCCCTAGCTGACTCTTTTAATTCTTGCACGCAGATCTGTGGTGACTACCTTCTCTCCAAGATGGATTCCCAGAGTGCCATCTCCTATCGCAATTTTGCCAGCTGCATGGGAGATGGACGTCTGCTGGGCAAGATCGACAGCTATATCCAGGAGCATCTTCTGGAGGTGTCTGAGCAAGAGGATTTTCTCAAGCTCCCACGCCTTAAGGTGAGCTAACCTTTAATCTTTAAGGAGATGCGCTGTTCTTGACTTGCACTATTAAAAATGCAGTATCTTTTGCTTCGTTTTACAGTTGGAGGTGATGCTGGAGGATAACTTGACCTTGCCTAGTAATGGCAAGCTGTACTCCAAGGTGATTGGCTGGGTCCAACGCAGCCTGTGGGAAAATGGCGAACCCCTGGAGCAACTGATGGAGGAGGTTAGTACTGCGCTCCACTGTGAGCTCCTCTCTCTCTCTCTCTATTCCTTTCGTCTTCCCCCTCGTAATTCATCCCGTTCACAGATTTAACAGGTCCGTTCACACCAGTCATCTTAACGGTAGAGGTCGGTTGGGTTTGTTCTCTCTGCCTTCCATACATATTTTTGTTTCCTCTCCCCCTTTACCCACAAATAAACCCCGGGCCTTTAAGTATATACATTTAGGTACAGAACGGGGCTGTTACACCCGAGTTGGTAGTCCAGGTGAGCCAAACTAAAAGCCTCCTGAATGCTCAGTACTGTGCAGTAACTGCAGCTACTCTTGTCTGCTCACAGAGAGTGACATGGCATGTTGCCGTACCAATGACAACTCTCTCTTCTCTAAGCAGGTGTGTGAGTGTGTGCGTGAGTGTGTACATGCTCTGGGAACCAGCACTAACAGTTCTTCCTCCCCACTGATTTATCTCTCCTTAGGTTTATTAGAGCAAACATCAGCAGGATTCTCACAGGACTGAAGAAACCAAGACTGGGGCCCTCCAGGGTAATGAGTCATGAATCAAAGAAAATAACAAAAGAACAAGAGGGAACCATGGCGAAACAAGCGCCAGGCTCCTGTCCAATAACCAAATCCACTCATCAACAATGCACCTTTAATTTACACTATTGACACTTCAGATTTCAAAGTATTGCTGCATTCAACACTTCAAGACATTAACACATTACGGCCATTTTATGCATACTTTGTTTATAGCAAAGTAAATCATATTACACAATATACATGAATACTGATGAAAAGAAGAGGGACATCAGCTTCATTCAAGAATTGATGACGGCATCCACAGTGCGATTCATCATAAATAAAGGAAGTGGAAACTGAGTGCAGCTTAGAGGGATGTTCTCAAGTCGCTCTCAGTTCCTGGTTCCTTTTAATCTGCTTTTGGACACATTGCCAGCGGGGATGGGCACAAGTACTCAGAAGCTGTTATTACTAATAGCAGCATGCCAGCATGATCATGGAAGCATAGTCACTTCATTAGTGGACTGATTTCAAAACATTCCACGGCAATCAAAATTATATAATCTGCAAGATGTTACTATAACTACACAAACAGCCTCATTTAGATTTTTTTCTTCTTCAAAAGATAACTACTGGTCCTATTAAGTTTGTGTCAGCATGGAATATAGTATATATCCTATAAGTTAGGACACTTTCTAAAGATGTTATATTTTGCAGTACACTTATGGTCCATTTACACTGGTACAGTACGGTATGGTACAGGTCGGTGCGGGTCACCTTTATAAGGCTTGCGTTTCCACTGTCAAAAAGGTACCCTTTTGGTGGGCGTGGTGAACGACAGAAAGTTTCAATCGGCGTCATTCTCGCTCAAGGAAATGTCAAAGTAAGGTTGTACAGGTCATTCACATATCATATGAGAAGCACTTCTCACAAAACAGATGCTTTATACACATAAATACTTGTGTACAAATGTTCATTACTAACCTTTCTATGAACATAATTTGAATATAACCGCAGATCAATGACAGTGCGAAATAGTCTACTGTAACGTCTGCGATTATATAAAATAAATATGCAACATATAAGCACATCCAGACCCTTACACTCTCTGATGTTACCAATTACAGATAAACTACACACAACATACATTTAGTCCTTATTTGGGTACAAAATAATATTCAAATAATTACACGCATGTTAATATCATAAGCTCAAGAAGTTCATTATTTCAAATATAGAAATCGAAATCGCTTGCACAATATATATATATAATTGTGGTGTAATTTGTGTTTATTAAAATTGTTTTTATTCTGCTTGTGTACGCGTTGGTGACATTTCTATTTAAACCAATAGCGTTTAGCTGTGCGTCTAGCTTCGCCTTTTGGTACCCTTTTTGTCGTGCTAGGTACCCTTTCAAAAGGGTACCCAAAAAGTGGTACGGTACGGCCCACTTTTTGGTACCTTTTGACATTGGAAACAGCCATAAAAGCGTACCATACCGAACCAAACTGTACCACTCAGTGGAAACTATCTATTAAAAACTGATTGAACTGTACCATTTTAGCATATGTACTCATTAACATATCTATTGGATTTACATATCTATTGGATATTCAGATAATAAAAACACCAAAATGCCCATTCTTAAATAAGTTGTTTTTAAAATTACTTCATCATGATACTTTTATTATATTTTGGTGGAATTATTATTATTTTTTACTGAATTTTGTGTTCTGTTGGTTTGAATTTACTTATTTATCTCAAAAAGGATCTTTTTTTTTTTTTTTTTTTTTTTTACTGAAGCACTAACTTTGGGCTGTAAAATTGAAAAACAAATAACCAGTTTTCACTGGAGTTTATTTGATGACATCTGACTCGACTAACCCTCACAGTTGAGAAGATGGATGCAGGATGACAGCCAGACATGGAACTTGTTTGTTTTTTCCTTCTCCAATCTTGACAAATGAAGGTTTCCAAGATGCTTTATGGCAAACAGTTTTGTGATCCACATTCTGCTGTTTACAGTGTAGTCAAACATCCTGAAGATATTTTCAAGTGGTCCTGAATCCACAGCAACAGTTTCATATTCCTAAAGAAGCTTTTTTTTTTTTTAACCAGCATCTTGCAGTGAGCGAGCTCAATGGCCCTCCCCCCTTCTTAACTTTCCTTCCTCCCCTGACCCACATTGTTGGGTGCTCTGTTGTCTTGGAGACAGCCACATGGGTTCTGTTGTCGCTGTGTGTTTTGCAGGTGCAAACGCTGTACTATTCGGCTGATCATAAGCTGCTCGATGGGAGCCTGCTTGATGGGCAGGCTGAGGTGTTCGGCACTGAGGATGACCACATCCAGTTTGTGCAGGTACACAACCAGCGCCGAGCTCTTCTCAGGCTGAACCATGTAGTGAATGCAGGATTTAAGAGTAATGGTAGCAGAACAGCTGCAGTTGTTCTGGGCTGTTGAGATTGTGTTTTGAGCTGGAGAGATCACAATGTGTGTTAGATGAGTGTGTGGATTGGGTTTAGTGTTGCTTCTAGTGTGGCTTTAGATTAATATTGATATATGGTTAAAAGAATATTCCAAAGTTCCATTCAAGCTCAATCAGTAGAACCTAATGGACCGTGTTAATTGTCGCTAAAAATGGATTGTCCCTTGTCTAAGACAAAAATCTAGGTTGCAATGTTAAACTTATAATGGTTAGTCTGTAAATACAAACCAGTAGTGGATCCGCATTTGTTTTATGCATATTAACGTTTTTTTTTTTGTGTGTGGAAAAAAGTACTTGCTAATCTTTCAGCGCAAAGCTATATCCAACTGTGCTACCATGACAACATAATGGTTAAAATCCTAAAATGAATGTAAAAGTCAAGATTTAAACTGCTTTAGAGCTTAAATACATTTTACCAAGAGAATTATTATAAGATGTTTGTAGTTTATAGCTTTGTATGTCTGCTTTTAAACCCCCTAAAAAATATTCCACTTTTGTTGTAACTATCTCACCTAAAATTCAATTGAAAAAAAGAAAACATGTTTGGTAGTGATCAACATTATAACTAATTCTGTCAGTTAAGATTAACTTTAATTGCACCTGGAACATTCCTTTAACCTGATGTAGGCCAAGCATCTGGTAAGTTGTCAAGGCTGACTTAAGTCTAGACAGAATTTGTTAGACTTTGTGAGGCTGTGTGTGTGGACCATGGGCTCGGAGTCTGTAGCTGCGCTGTGCCTTTGCAGAAGAAGCCCCCACGTGAGAATGTACACCGACAGCTGAGCACCAGCTCCTCTGGCAGCCTCTCCCCTGGATCCACCAAACATCCCTGCAAGCAAGAGTGGAAGTACATAGCTTCTGAGAAGACCACAAGTACGTTTGCATCTTTGACGTCATTATCAGATTGAGAAATCTTTGCAGTCCCTTCAAGTCATCTTCGTTTTTATCTTCCCACAGACAATACGTACCTGTGTCTGGCTGTGTTGAACGGCATGCTGTGTGTGATCTTTCTGCATGGGCGCAGCAGTCCCCAGGCCTCACCTTCGGCTACACCTTGCCTAACCAAAAGCCTGAGTTTTGAGGGTCAGCCTCTGGAAGAGGAACCAGACAAGCTGCTGTCACCCATGCACTATGCTCGCTCCGGACTGGGCATCGCTTCTCTAAACGACCAACTCATCGCCGCAGGTTTGTGAGCATCACATAATCCAAACGACCTTTGACTGTCTCTTGCTTTTGTTAAGCAACTCTTGTCTGATTTGCTCTTCAGGTGGATATAACCGGGAGGAGTGTTTGAGGACTGTGGAATGTTACAACATAAAGACTAACAGCTGGACTTTCATTGCACCAATGAGGACTCCTCGTGCTCGTTTTCAGATGGCTGTGCTCATGGTGTGTACATGAGTTAATGGTTACTAAAAGGTACAGACTTTGAAAGTGCTGTGAAATAACGGTTTGCATCTAATCAGGGTCAGCTTTATGTGATGGGTGGATCCAACGGACATTCTGATGAACTGAGTTGTGTGGAGACCTACAACCCCAGTGCTGATGAGTGGACTCAAGTGCCGGAGCTCAGGACCAATCGTTGCAATGCAGGTAAAAACTAAACCTGTACAATTTCAAGCTTAGTTTCTTAGTTGCATCCTAGTTTCAGCCATAAATTGGTTATGAAATCATTTTCAGCTTATGCTTTACCACAGCAAATGCTATAACTTTATCATTGCTCATTTGAATCTCCTTAGGTGTCTGCTCTCTAAACAACAAGCTGTATGTTGTTGGAGGATCAGATCCATGCGGGCAGAAAGGTCTGAAGAACTGTGACGTTTTTGACCCCATAAGCAAGGCCTGGACCAACTGTGCCCCTTTAAACATCAGTAAGTCAAAATGACGTTATAAAACATCCCTGTAATTTATTTTTATTGTGGTTTCGGGCATTTAAGAGATCACAGCTTAAGCGTACAGCTGGGATTACATTGATAAAAAGCCAGATGGATCGCAGGTACTCAACATCATTTTTGTGTGTCTACAGGGAGGCATCAGGCTGCTGTGTGTGAGTTAGATGGCTTCATGTATGTGATTGGAGGAGCAGAGTCTTGGAACTGTCTGAACAGTGTGGAGCGGTACAACCCAGAAAACAACACTTGGACCCTCATCGCATCTATGAACATTGCCCGTAGGGGAGCTGGAGTGGCTGTCCATGAAGGTAAGCAAAGGAAAAAAAACTTGTGATAAGTACAAATCCTATAGAAGAAGGTGACCAAAAGTTCCTTTCTCTCAGGTAAACTTTTTGTGGTGGGTGGCTTCGATGGCTCTCACGCCTTGCGTTGTGTTGAAATGTACGACCCTGCTTGCAACGAATGGAGGATGCTGGGAAGCATGAACTCGCCACGCAGCAATGCTGGTGCAGCCATCCTTAATGATGTCATCTATGCTATCGGAGGCTTCGATGGAAACGACTTCCTCAACTCGGTTGAATCCTACAACCCTAAAACCGAAGAGTGGAGCACTTGTGCAGACGCCTTCACCAATTCCTAAAAGCCAGGGAACCAATGGGAGGGGGGTTATCTCACTCAAACTAACAGGCTTAGTGACGTAATCATGCTTTGTGATGTCCTGTATGTATGCGGGGGGTGGATGGGTGGGTTTTTGAGGCGTGAGGGAGGTCTCGTGGGGTCTTCTTCTACAGGAGTCACCCATGAGACTGACTTTTCTTACAGTGTTTGGGTGGGGGTGGTGTGTTTGGGGTTGCCTGAAAGCAACATTAAGCCTTTGCATATTGCATACTTTATTTTTTTTGTTGATGTATATATATATATTGGTTTTTCTTTTTTCTTCTTTTTTCCATTTAAAGAAGAATGCCAACATTTATTGCACACTGAGTGTACCTTTTGAGTGGAGTAGTTTAGTATTTCTGATTTTGGCAAGTCGAAGACAGGATTGATTGGATAAATCCATTACGGAAGTGATTCGGGTTGAATTAGTTTGCTTTTATAGTGTTTTTTTAAAGCTCACCTTGTTTAAAGCTCCATGCTTATACAAAGCCTTATTTTAACAAAATGTTTAAAACACATGGCTTTCCATTTTGTATCATTAGCCATGACGTAGGATTACTGTACCAATCTTTAAAGATGGCCTTTTTTATATTTTTGATACACTGCTAAGTAACCAATAGATTAATAGATGGATGAGCTAGCAGACGCACAACACTCATGAGGTTATAAACTAACCAGTGCCAGTTTAGTTACACTCACACGCGTCTAGTCTACTATGCTTCAGTACTCCTGCTCAGATTTTTTTGTTACTATTTCATTTTTGGCACATCAAGCAAGTGAAGTGAGGCTCATTTTCCTCTTAGTACTTTCTCTTTTCAATATTTCCTGTGTTAGCGTTTGGAAACAACAATGAGTTTTTTCTCAATGAACTTAACCGGGGGAGAAAATTCTGTACCAGATTTGTAATGAGCTGATTTTCCATACTAATAAACCATTTCAACCTGTTAAATATTTCTGTCTGTTTCTTTATAAACAATATTAGCACTGTACTACATCTCATTAAATTGGTTTTTGCATCGAGATGTTGTTTTCGCATGTAATTAAATTTGTGTGTGACTACACTTTATGTGGGGGTTTAGAATCAGACAAGCCTGATTTGTCCATTTATATAGCGTTCTTCTTTGTCATTAGCCATTATGTTGGATTACTGTACTGTATGCTCCACGGGATAATTTTTTATAAGGCCTTTAATTAGTTAAGCTTTATCCACAGCAGACTCCCTTTTACAGTCTGCACCTTCATTCACACCAGTCGTAATCCTATAGGCAAATCACGCCAGTTACACCAGCAGGAAGTAGGCCAAAAGCTCAAGGTCTACAGGAGGGATTAAAGGTCTTTTCTGGCACTGATTACCTTTAGGACTCAGGTCAAGTCACTGGTATGACCTTCTGTTATAAAATTACCCATGGCTGTACTACAATAAATAAATAAAAAGTTTACTTTAGTTAAACCATGAATACAAACAAAAACCAAATTAACCAATATTTTTGCTAGTTTAACACATTTGTAGAAAGCTGGTTCTACAAATGGTAATCAATCTGCCACAACACATGGTTATACTTTATAGTAATAAAACCATGGTGAATTTTTCGTAAGGGTTCTGCATACATAAGAATTTGGATAAGGAAAAGAGCACTAGGCCTA
>CAIGQZ010035027.1:16828397-16856470 GCA_903798205.1 Danio tinwini
TATATGTATGTATATGTGTGTGTGTGTGTGTGTGTGTAATTATAATACCCTATAGCATATAGTTAAATAAGCATATAATTAAAGATAACTACAGCACAACTTTTTCATTACAACGCGGTCCCACGTTTTGAACGCCAAAAATGTCCTGTTTGGCTACATTCAGTTTGATTGTTTAATTGACTTACGGGTTTAATAAACGAACTCAGACCGAGAGACGTTACGAGTATTATTGATAAACTGTGAATTAAAAACTGTACAGCACAACTAGTCTGTCACGTTAATTGTGTGTAGAGGTAACTTACAGAGAAGCAGAAATCTGTTTGCAACAACTGATTGTCTTCACCGGAGCTGCTACCGCCAGACAGTGAATGTCGAGGTCTGCGCATGCGCACTAGCCTTACCGGGTCATTTGAAATTGAGTCATGAACACATCATGAAAAAAGTATCGCGAATTAAACAATTATTTTCCCTTTAAAGTTAAACGCAAATTACAATGCTAACAATAATAATAATCAGGCCCGTAGCCAGTGGGGGTTCGGAAGACCTACTCCTCACTTGACAAAGGTCCAGAATTTGTCCCATACAGTACATAAGCTCATTTGTCCTATTTGCTGCTATGCCATCCTGAATAGTGGAAATAATCCATCGAAAAAGGCTTTTAAGACCGAGTCAGTTTTGCCCAAATGCTAACAATTTCTTTTCATGAGTTCAACATCCAATTGTGCAAGAAAACATACAATCTGACGTAAGAGAAGTCATCATTCACTGTATTTCAGTATATTGTTGTTAAGGGAAAACATTTTACAAGTAACTTTTATTCTAAATCTTGGACCTTATTCGTGAAACAAAAACAAAAAAAGAACTATAAAAAGGTGTGAAGCACCAAAAGCGAACCGTATCCAAATTAATTTGAATACTATTTTGGCTATTGTTGTTATGAATTTTCAAATGTACTTTTTTCACAAGAGAGGCTAGAAAAATTGTGAAACTCTAAATTATTATTATATTTATTATTATGTTTAAAACATTTTTTTATTCAAATGGCCAAATTGACACTTCGGAAAGTTGAATGCTTGCCAGTTTGTTATTTGCCTAATAAATGACAATAGGCTACAGTTTGTAATTTAAAACTTTAGCAGATTACAATATTTTTTTCTAATGATATATAATGCAAATTGTCATTTAAAATAAGTTTTTCTTCATATTTCTTTATTCTAAATCTTAAGGAAATATTTTGCCGAATCAAAAAGTGTGGTTATGATGACCACCCGACAAGCTAAACCAGCTAAAAATAGTGCTTAACATGTCAAAAAGAAAAGTGTAGTATTTAAATCTCATAATTAAATAGAAAACGAGGCGTATAACTGCAAAAATGTCCACTTTTTGAGAAAAAAAGAACCACCCTTTCACCATGCTGGCTACAGGTAATATAATAATAATGATTTTTTTATGATAATAATGACAATAAACACTAGTATGAAATACATACATGTCTAAGAAGGAATTAACAGAGCAGTTAAAATGTTTTTATTTCCACCAACAAGTGTCTGACATTAAATACTGCGATCATGTCTTTTGTCCTCTTTGACCTAAACACAGCTAGCATCATTGAGCGTTGGCGTAATCTCAAGACGGATATCATCACTGTTCTCATAATCCCGTAAGGCCTTTCAAAGCTGTGATGTCACAGTGCTGCTTTACAAAGCAGAAACCCAGATTAACATCTTCATGTAACATTTGAAAAAAAGGGCCAACATATGTCATTTGCAATCAAATAATTTATTCAAAATGCAAAAAATGTAAATGAAAATATATTATTCTTTCGAACTCTATAC
The DNA here is from genome assembly GCA_903798205.1 of Danio tinwini. Taxonomy (NCBI): domain Eukaryota; kingdom Metazoa; phylum Chordata; class Actinopteri; order Cypriniformes; family Danionidae; genus Danio; species Danio tinwini. The sequence goes on from CAIGQZ010035027.1 coordinate 16,830,233, forward strand.
ACATTAATACAAAAAGAACAGTGCCACTGATACCACTTCACATCTTAATACAAAATAATCTGTCATGAATTATAATGCTGAGGTTCATGTTGGTACTGTTTATTGCATGTGCAGAACTAGATAAGAATAAAAAATAGCAGCTTTTTAGACCTAAAATGTCTGTATTGTAAATGATTTTGAGACAAATCATTATTTATAGTCATGGAACAAGCTAAGAGATATCAAGAGCTTCTTTAAGGGTAGCTAATACACATAAACGAGAAAAAAATTAACCGGGTCATTAATACCTTCATAACTCTCAGAGCAAACATCAACCACAAGAGCTCATGGACATCAGAAGGAATTCTTTCAACAATCAATTGTCTCTCTTATTCTATGTAGTATAACCAACCAAAACCAACAACAAAGCTAAAAACATTTTTTAATTATCACTAAAACGGTGCATGTTTTTTTCCCAGAAAGTGGCATATAGTTTATAAGTATTATATCCTTATAATACTTAAAGTGAACATAAAATAAATAAAGCAATTAAAAATATACTGAAGCTTCTAACTAAAACTTGAGATCTCATCTATTCTGACCGACAGCCCTTTATTCCGAGATGCATAATACGTCAGAGTCATGTGACTGACACACTGACGTAGGGATCAGTAGGTTGGTCAGTAGGTTTGGTTCCAGTAGATTATGAGTCTGCAAAACCAGGTCAGTCTAAAAGAGTCTTGTCTGAGTCCAAACCTGGAGAGTGTGTGGCGGTAAATCAGGGCCAGGATCTCACAGCAGCAGCACATTGATCCAGATTCACACACAGCTCAGACAGCTGCGCTCCACCCACACACAGCTTCTCCCTGAGGACACACACACAGATAAAACTTCTTCATCAGTTAGCCCAAATAGGTGGAAAAACTACACTCCTAACCATATTTTCATTAAAATAATCCTGTTGGGAAAAAAAAGAGTAACAATACTTCTAAACCAGAGAACAGAGTTTGTATGTTAAACTCATCCATGAACTACGGTGGAAACAAACAACTCATAATGAAAATATCTTATCATAAACAATTTCAGAAACTCATAAAAGCAAGTAAAAATAATAAAACATTCAAACAAACACTGAATGAGAGTATATTATTTACTCATAACTATGTTTCTCCAAAGTTTTTAAGGAAAGAAAATAATAATTTCATAGCATTAACTACTACAGAAATATAATATTAATATATTTTTTTTATTTAAAAGCGATCAATATATCTGTATGTGTGTGTTGAAGATAAATTTATTAGCCGCCTTATGAAATTCATTCATTCATATTTTTTTTCGGCTTAGCCCCTTTATTAATCTGGGGTCGCCACAGCGGAACCAACCGCAACTTATCCAGCATATGTTATATATATCCAGCCGCAACCCATCACTGGGAAACATCCATACACACTCATTCACACACATACACTACAGACAATTTTAGCTTACTCAATTTAACTATAGCGCATGTCTTTGGATTTGTGGGGGAAACTGGAGCACCCGGAGGAAACCCACGCGAAACATGCAAACTCCACACAGAAATGCCAATTGACTCAGCCAAGACTCGAACCAGCAACCTTCTTGCTGTAAGGCGGCAGCACTACCCACTACGCCACTGCGTCGTCCGCCTTATGAAATAAGAATACTTTTTTTTAGATGTTTCCAAAGTCCAGTTTGTCAGATCTTTAAAACATGTTTACCACACAAGTTTTAATAACTAATTTTTAATATCTAATTTATTTGTCTTTGCCATGATGACAGTACATAAAATGTTTGCACATTAATGTGCAATTTAAAGGTTTAACAGGGATAAGTTAGGTCAATTAGACCAGTGTTTCTCAACCACGTTCCTGGAGGACCACCAGCTCTGCACATTTTCCATGTCTCCTTAACCAAACCAAGTGACAACCTCCCGCTCTCCCTTGTGAAGCCAAAACGGAAGTAACTAAAACTGCAATTCATTGACTTGCCTTTGGGGGCTGGCTCCAGGAAGTCCAGATGTTCACTGACTGCAATGCTATATTGGCCAATTTTACAGCTGATAAAAACATGTTTACAGCCTGGTACAAAAGATGGTTTTAGTGTATTTAGCTAATATTACTCTTCGTGACAACTGTGAGGGGGGTGATTTTTTTATAACTTATCTGTTTTGTTTTATTAAGTTTTATTAAGTCTGCATAATTAAGGGTGTGGCCACTTGAGTGACAGCTAGGTCTCGCTGGTCGCCGCCATGTCACGTCACCTCAGTTGATTCCTGTTGATTAGCCGCTGAGTTTGGCATATACATTGTATTTTTGTTTTGTTTTATGTGGCTTTACACCGTCAATTGCCTTTTGGAATTGTTTCCTACAATTATCAGATAATATGGCATGCTGTGTGGACTTAATTGTGCTCATAAACCATTCAAGTTGCCCCCATTTCCCAGGTGAGTGAAATTATATACTTATATACCATATCTATAAATGTATATAGTAGTTTTATTTAGGATAATTTATCATTAAAATTTTTCTTTAGAACTGTAATGCTCTCCAAATTCTGACAGATTGAAATGCTGTCATACAGTTTTATGCCTAGATTTCATAAAATGCCTTGCATTTACTAATGCAGACTATATTTGAAGAGTTTGGAAGTAAGACCAATGTTTAGTGGCTCAATGTATTACACCAGTGTTTTTAAAAGACTAAACACTTTATTGATATAGTACACAGCCCAGCACATGCGGTCAGGACTCTAACAAGTCGCAGGTAATGAAGTATTAAGCTTTTCTCCCAAAGAAAAGCCAGTCTAAGCAAAATGCTAGCAGGTGTCTGTAGCTCCGCCTCTTTGCCCTTGTTTGGTATCCCCCGGTCTGTGCGATGACGCGTGACTAAAATGGTGACAGTTGGCCACGCTTACTACTCTTACTCTCCAGAAACCTATAGGTGACGTCATGGATACTACGTCCATACCTTTTACAGTCTATGAACCAAACACACCTGATTTAGATCATCAGCTCATTAGCAAAGACTGAGGCCCCGTTTACACTAATACGTTTTAGTTTTAAAATGGCGTTTTAGAATGAAAACAATCCACGTTTCACCTAGTGTTTCTAAAATGCTCTCCGTCTACACTACATCGCTGAAAACGCATATCACGTGATCAGGGGCACCTGCAGATTTTATTCCAAGGTACGCACAAATCCAGCACCGTCTGCCTTCTTCCTCAATCATGTCAAGAAACACGGATGCTTTTAATGTCAAAGACATTATTTAGGGAATTCGTTATGACATAATTTGTTCCTTTTTAATTTTAATATTTTGTTGAAATCTAAATGTAATAAAAGCACATCAGCACAAAGGAAAAATCAGACGCTCAAGACATAACGTTTAAAATTATGACATATTAGCAAATATATGACAAAAGATTGCAATACAATACAATTAGTGAGGCATTAATTTAATCCTTATTTTCCACTGACCGAATATCATCCACCCGCACAGTTGAGTAGTGAATGAGCTTAAGCAGAAATATAATTCGTATAAAAATAAATTTTTAAAATGAATTTCGTATATAGTTTGTCTCTTTGTTTAAATTTTTTTGTATATAATAACATTTAAGGTGAAGTGCTTCAAATCTGCTATATATTTCAAATAAATTAGTATTCTAGCCTAAATAAAATTAAAGTGAAATATTCAGTTTCAAGAGAAGCCTATGTTAAACCATGTTGCACCGGTCAATTACAATTTAATTCATTTAATCAAACAATTTGAGTGCGCAAAACAGGTGTTTACAAATTTGCATACAGTATATAGCATATATTTGCAACAGTACTGAACATGTTTCCACATTACCTCAGTGGAAAAAACTTGGTTGAAAGGTGAGAAAACTCAGAAACTTGTTGTAAGAATGGATTTGTCTGCTTATTTATGCCAGTCTGTCAGATAAAATAGTTTAAAACCCTGAATGGTAGCGGTTCCATGCAAGGAGGCTGCACAGCAGCTGGATCTGATCTGTCTGATAAAAGAGACAGTTTCCCCGGCTCAGGTGCTGACGGTCTCCACCCCTTGAGGGGATCATTATTTGTCTCATATGCCTCATATTGCCTTTTAGCAAATGTCTCAATTAAGTTTTTTTTTTTTTCAGTTTTAAAGAGCGTTTACTCATTTTGAACCTTGTTTTAATCTGAATAGTAAATGTTCGGTGTGGAAAAAACACTTTAAAACACACAAATGCACACCTTTATTTGTTGTCATTCTTTCTTGCTTTGTTAATATATCGTAGTGTATACTGTTTAATAGTCAATTTAAATTATGTATTAAATAAATAAATAAGTAAAAAAATCTGCATTAACTGGCGCTCGTAAACTCCAGGGTTTAGTGTTTTAAAACTAAACTACAGACAAAGGAGACATCCAAAACATGCAGTGTTGGTGGTCTTCCAGGAACAAGGATGAGAAACGCTGAATTAGACAATCCATTAGAAAACAGCAGTTTGTTCCGTAGGCAAATGGAGAAAAAAAAATCTTTAGGGGGCTTATAATATTGACCTTAAAAGTTATTTTGAAAGACGTTTATTCCAGCCAAACTAAAAGAAATTAAGACTTTCTGTAGAAGAAAAATAGAATATAAAACAATGTCAAAATTCCTGTTAACAGATGTAAAATCTCTGTTAAACTTTACTTGGAAAATGGGAAATATTTGAAAAAGATAAAAAATTTCAGAGGAGGGGTTAATAATTTTGTTTTCTAATCAAGCAAGAGAGATTTTAACAATGCAAAGGTTAGTAAATAATGCCATGAAAGTTAGTAATAATGTAAACTAGCTTTTAAATTTTGTTTAAAATATCAGATTAAGCTGGAAAACATTCTTCATTCTTCTTCTCTGTATGATAGAGTGAAGCAGATGAAGGTCAGAATGGTAAGCAAAGCAAGCGGTGCAGATCTGATCTGTGTAAACAGTTGTGAAGTGTCCCTGATTGTCCCTGCTGTTCACTTCACACAGGATAACTTCCGCTACATTGCTAAACTGCCAAACAGGAAGTGGATGTCTCGTACGCAGGAAGTGAATAAAGGTTGAGAGGAGACTGAACAAATACTGTAGATTAAAGTCTAGAGTTTAGAATCATTTTTTTAAATTATACCTACAATAAGTAATGCCAAAGTGTCTTAAGTGATAATTACCACGCTTTTAAAAAGAATTCAAATGAAATGAAATCAAAATTTTCACTCCAACAGAACAGATTTTTGTTTTATGAGTATTAATGCAAAACCCTTAATAACTTTATGAATACACTTCAGGATGCATTTTATAAAAAAATAATAAAAAAATGTAATTGTTAACATTTAATTCAAGACTAATGCAATCTGAGATAGCGCCCCATGCCATGGACTTTATTTATCTACAGGAAATTCTTGACTGACTAGCACAAAATTGTTCTTCATATTTAATGCTAGCGTGGTTCATGGGAAGGGAAAGGCATTTACACAATCAGTGAAATCTGTGAGTCACAGTCACACAGGCCGTCCGCTCTCTCTCCCTGGTACTGAGGTTCACCACTGACTTGAATGAAGGCCATTATTAATTTGTCACACTCATTCTCTGTAATCCCACTTTCTTTCTTGCCATTTACTGTTCACCTCTTGTGTTCCCCAATGTATGTTACATAACTTTGGAAAAAAAAAGAGCAATGCATGCACTTGCCTTTTCCTAGTGCAAACCCACACTGAGCCGCTTTATGTAATAAGTGGTCTGGTGGAAACGAAGAGCACGTCTGGACTTGGAATGCTGTCATCTTAGTTTTTTTTTTCTGAAAACTCGGTAAAAGAAGCAGAACATTTCTGTTGCGGTTTAGCCAGTTTTAGTCAATATTATGTATTTAACTGTGCATGCTTAAATTTTCATTTTATTTACATTTAGTTCAATTTACACTGCTTAATCTAAGATCTTACAAAATAAAAATTTTTCATATAATTTATTACAAGGCAGAGTAGCAAATTGTGCTTTTCTTCAGGTGTGTAATGTTGTATTTTGAACAATAAAAATATGTATTCCTATCCAAAAGGGAATCATTATTTAAATCAATAAGCTCTGTTAGGACCAAAAACATAATACGCCTCGACTTACAAATGCCTTGAACATTTACTTCCAAGTATAAGTGCGTCACAATATCACAATTGTGATTTCTTAACTTTTATATTAAAAATAAGAGAACTAATACTCATGCAATGTTGTCGTCTCTGACAGCCAGCTTTCTGGTTTCAACATATACTGGAGTATCTGAGGCACAAGATGTAAAGGCACCACCCTTTTTATTTACATGTATAGAAACACACACAAAAATAGTGGGGTTTTGATTCCACCCAAAAGAGGTAATTTACAGCATGGTCTAATAATATCTGTAGTACATTTTGTGCTGAAACTTTGCAGAGACATTCCTGGGGACTAAACATAATATGACCCCTTAAAACAGATTTCAATTTTAGTATTTTATTATTTATATAGACAAAAATAGGACAGAATTATAATATTGACCATAAACTGATATAATATAATATAATATAATATAATATATCTATAGACTGGAAACAGCTATAGACAAGCTATTCATCAGTATCACGTGATTCAGAAATCCTTCTTATATGCTGTTTTGATGCTCGAGAAACATTATTACCCAAGTTAAAATTCTGCTGCTTAATATTTCATTCATTTTCCTTTGACTTAGTCCCTTTATTTATCAGGGGTCACCACAGCTGAATAAACCGCCAACTTATCCATCATATGTTTTTACACAGCGGATGCCCTTCCAGCTGCAACCCAACACTACGGCCAATTTAGCTTATTCAATTCACCTATACCGCATGTCTTTGGACTGTGAGGCGACAGTGCTAACGCCTGAGCCCTGCTTAATTTTTTTTAGGAAACTCTAAAAAACTAAAATCCATCTAAAAACTCAGTTTTCTCAGTTTTGATCTAATCTAATCAATCTGATAATCTGATTCTTGAAAAATAAGTCTTTACACCTAACAAAATTATACAGCATCTAACAAATGTTTATTTGATGTTATTTTATACCAAAATAAATCTCTAAAGAACAACATTTCTATTTTAAATTAGGAAGAAATGTCATCAGTAGTTGAGAGAATAAAACAAATAATGAACACAACCATATATATCTAGAACATAATGTTATTTTCTTCAAAATAAGGTTGCAAAATCTCCCCACCCACAGCAAAAAATAAATAAATAAATAAACTTGTGCAATAAAAAGTACTGGATGCTCAAAGTGCGGTTTGTGGCAAACACATAAGTGACTCCATTCCTTCAGCCATGCTATTATCCGATTCAGAGCAGCGCTGCTATGGAAACCTTACAACATGTGGTTGTTCGGCACCAGACAGGAGAGTGAATGCTTTACGAAGCCGATCCTTAGCAAATCAACAACAAAACAAGAACATAACACTACAGCAAGCGGGAAAACAAGCATGCGACACCAAACATCAGACAAAAGCTGCCTGGTGATTTGACAACGTCAGTGCACTGCCTGGTTACTTAGATATGAATCCCTGCTGAGAGATTTAACACCTAGAGACAAGACAATCACAAACAAAGTCAATGAACAACACTGAACACAAAAAAAAAAAAAAAACAATCTGCTGCTTTCTGATTCAGATGATTTGAAATGATAGCTTAACTTTTTTTAAACTTATGAAAGCTTCATGGAAACCAAAGCAAAGCTTTATAGTTTACAGAGAAGAGTGTGTTATGTAACGGGTCACATTGACGCAACTCATAATGTATATTTTATGTATGTGAGTTTTGTTATTCAGTCTTGACAACGTAATTTGGGTCTCCGAGGAGATCATGTTTCTATGCTCATTAGCATACCGTACCTTATCAGTGCCGTTGACATCAGCATGCATTTGACACGTGGATTAGTGTGTGAAATGAGGGCTCTGAGTTCTTGGATATCACGGCTCACTGACCCAGCAGAGGTAAGTTAGCTGCTAAAGATCAGCTGTCAACTGCTCCACAAATGTGTGTGTATGTGTGTGTTTGGGTGTGTGTAGCTTCACATGACTGATGCAGTTAATCAAGAAGCGTCTTTAGCGGCATGAAGCCTATAGCCTTGCAGAAAACAGAGGCAAAGATTGCAAGTATGAACATCAAATTTGAAATAACACTGGGGAAAAACACTGTAAAACATAACTACAGTAGGCTTCTGCCAGTGACAAATTTTCTTTTGCGATTAATTAACCTACACTGTAAAAAATGCTGGGTTCTAAACAATCAATTTGAACTGGGACAACATAAAAGAACTAAATTATTAGTTTTTACAAATTTAAGTAGATTGAACATAAAACAATTAAGTTGTCCCAATAAAACCCCTCAAGAATTGTGTTGTTACAGCTTACAGTGCTTCCCACTCATAGACTTCACTTTAGTGGGCCGTCAAGGTATATTAACTGTCGCCCAAGTATATTTGGTCACATTTTTTTTATTATTACCATCCTTTAACACTTTTTTTTTGTATCTGCTCAATAGCCAAACATCCGCGATTAATTAACTAGTGGAAAATCTCCTCTCGCCCTACAAGTTACCTACTTCTCGTTGTGTGTGCGCGAGAACTGTCACAGACAGTCTCATGTGCTCTGCAGAGACCCACAGCCTTTTTGGGACTTAAAAATCTGTCCGTCCGGGGTTTCTAAAAATCTAAAATGTCCAAGATTTGACTTTTGGTTTCGCTTTCTAAGCCATCATAATTTTTATTTTAACCCAGATTTACTTTCGCTTGGCTTCGCAGCTGACAGCACATGCAGAACCGCAAGAGCAAGATAAACTTTATATAATTAATTCTTTGATCTAAACGACTCAGATAAACTTTTCTATTTAGTCAGAGAGGACAAAAATACATCTAAACTTGCTGCAAAATATATGTACATCGTTAGAAATGGTCAAATAACTCATTTGCCTTATTTAAATATTCTACACTTTTTATTCCTGTAATTATAATTTTTAGAGATTTTTTTTTCAGAGATGTTTTTATTTCTTTGTCATTTATTTCTCATTTGCTGTATCAATTTTTAATTTGACAATGTTGATATATTACATATTTTATACATAACTAACATGCTTTGGCAATACTGTACAAAATGTCAGCAGTAGATTTTACCTGTCAGTCTTTAAAAAATAAAATACTTCTACCCATTGAAAAGAAACATTGTATAATATATTTAGTTGTTGTTGTTAAAAATCACTTTATTTGTTGCATGTAGGTAACCATGTGCCATGGGTAAAATGTAAGTTTTAATCTGGCTAACACCGCAAATATATTTCAAACCTGTGGGAAGCACCAAGCTTATTTTAAATAAATAGTTTGAACAAACTGGAAATGTAATTTTATGAGTCTAAGCTGCAAAAAATAGAATAAAAAGCAGATATAATAACCAAAACATACTTGGTGCATTGCTTTTCTACAGTATATACATTTTTGGAGTAAATAAATGTTTAAATAAAATAAATGTAAATAAATTAATTAAAATCGCTCAAAATGTACAATAGGCAACAATTTACAATAAAGTCTCATTAGTAAACATGAAACTTACAAAAAAATTACCAGTGAGAAATAGCAATATTATAGTTATATGTGCAAATACAACAATCAGAACATTTTTAAAAAGGTACTCTAAAAGTTAATATCAGCACGTCTAAACATAACAAGAGTTTTCAGAGGCTTTCCTGCACAGGTACTTGTAGTAATACTTGTTTGTTTTGGCACTGTAAAGTAACATTGAGAAACAGAAAGATAGAAAAAGAGAGATAAATTGCAATGACTACTGCAATTTGATAACCACAACATAAAACAGATATGGTAGTTTATTAATATTAGAGTGTATTTCTTCTTTCTTTGTCTGACTGTCAGATTCACTCTCCCCATCCTTTTCCTGAGAACAACTCATTCAAAACAAACAGGTTTTGTAGTTTGCAATTTGTGTGTTATTAAGAAATGATTGCATCAAACACCCTGAGGCCTAAAGCTCCTCCTGCTCAGCGAGAGTCTCTCCTTACCACAACACAACACAGAACCACATCCTACTGTACAGTGCATCTAAATATATAAATACACAATCATACATTTAAATAAATACATTTGTTGCTATCATTCAATTCTTGTCTCATTAGCCTCTGGAATCATCAAAATGTCTCAATCAGCACGCTGGCGTTGTAAACATCTTTGAAACAAGATAAATCACGCTTACATTTTAGCTTCCAGTTAGGGCAAGTTCCACAAACACCTTTGTACACTACAGGGACTAAATTGCGAAATATCTTTACCAAGGAATGTGTTTTCAGGTTAACGACACTGGGGAAAAGAGGTGATGTGTCATTAAATGTGCTCTTTGTATCATTAATGCCTTCCTCAGTGTGAAAGTGTGATTTAGAGTGCACAAGAGGACTGTTTATAGCATAACTTGTTATTACACCGGTAACACATTAGTGAGAGTTATTCCACAGAAAGTAGCACAGAGTCAGAGGGCTAGATCCATACAACATAAAGACCTATACTCAGTATACATTAAAGTATATGCGATCACACAGGGCTTTGCTAGCTTCCCTGATATTAACATACAATGACACTGATTATGTGATGCATTTATATCACTTTGCTTGAAATTTAACACAGGGAAGTATGATTTCTATGCAAAAACATACTTATAAATAGCAGATTCAAAAGCCTGATCTTTTGTTGAAAAGTATTTGCACTTTATAAAAATAATAAGTGTGCCAGACATTTTTTCAGAACAAATCAAATCAAAATTTAATTGGTTCAACTTTATATTAAATGATCTTAACATTTTATATACATTATTATTGATTAAATACCTGTAATTACAATGCTTACCATGCCTTACACCATTGCTATTCAATTAGTTTGTCATGGGGGCCAGTTCACGAAAAGCATCCTAAATGAGCGGTCGGAGAGATATGACTTGTAATATAAGTGATGACACAAGCAATATAAGAGCCCATATGTTGTGTTTTTGCTCCTTAAGACACCCACATTAGATTTTTCTACATTAATATGTTGTATTTTGAAACTACATAACATCAGTGCATTGTACAATAGGCTTTTTTTTACAAACATATTCAAATGTTGTATTTTAAACTGTTGTACAGCCATCTTAACAACTGGCAAACATTTACACTGCTTCCTAAAGAGAAAATTTACCCTTTTTAGATTTTGCAGGTGCAAAGAAAATAGGTGTATATGTTGTCAGCGCAATACAGTGGTGGAGGTGCTGGGATGTGAGAGATGCGTGTAAGAGCCAAACATTGTGAGGACAAAAATTGCAAGACCCATTGAATTAGGGAATTTTTCCTGGCTGACTTCATGTGTTCAAAACGTCTCAGAACTTGCCACCCGTAATGACCATAGCAGATCATACGATGAATGAATGTCAATGAGTTCGAGTTGTAAAGATGCTTCATCTAATGACACAACCAGCTCCTTTGCTTTTTATGCAAACTCTCCCTCAACATTTACACAGAAAGAGTCCTTAACAAATTTCCTCACTTCATCAAGGATTTTAAAATGATCAAACGTATCAGCAAAGTTGGTTTTCAGTGCATCTAGAAAACCAGTGATCACTGCTGTGATTTGGCGACCTGATGTGTGCCAAGTACGGAAGTTGCTGTCAGTCATCGCGTCTCGTGCTCTTGCTGCATTAAACAGATGGACGTCACTTCATAACTATAGTGACTGTTTAAAACTAAATTTACATTTGATGTCTTGGGGACACTATTTGAAGGGCCAGAACAAATTGCCTCAGGGGCCGAGTTTGGCCTGTGCGCCGCTATTTGAATAGCCCTGCCTTACACCTTAACCCACCCTTAAACCTACCCATACCACTAAACCTGTCCTTAACCCTACCCGTTTCCCACCTAACATAAAGTGGGACTTTTAATTCATAGCTATTGTATCAACTTCTAATATGGAAATCGGTGTCGATATCCTGATATTGCAGTTTTAAAATTTAGAGTAATATAGTTATGTTTTTAAAGAAGTCTATGAATTTCACAGTGGTAGCATGTTGTTCCTAAATGACCTAAATGAATATTAAAAAACCAGCAAAAAAATTAATGCAACTATATAATATTGCAGTGATAACTGCTATTTGATAACCAAAATAGAACACAGATATGATTATTACAATTTAAAATGACAAAAAGTTCAGTCTTCGATGACACACAATTGCTCAGAAATCATTCTTATGAATAAATTGTTGCTCAAAAACATTCAAATGTAATCAATTGGTTGTGAAATCCTTGTAATTATAAATGTTTCATAATTTTTGAAAACTTTATAAACAAACAAAATGAACAGCTTCTATTTGAAATACGCATCTATAGTAATACTGCATCTTTCCTCTCATGTTTGATCCATTTACAGCATCCTTGGGCCTATTCATTTCTTTCAAAGCCAAAACAAATCTTACAGCACTCAAACCTTTTTCAACGGCGCAAAAATTGGATTTTCATCCCACAGGGGAAAATTAACTATGCCAGTCAAGCATGGCAGGCATGATGTCCAGCATTCACAGAACTGTCTTCTGAGGATAGGATAGGCTTATGATGCAACAACGCTTTTAAAACAGAAATTCACTGGTCCTCAGAGACAGTACAAACCTGCGAGGGCTGACCTGAGAACAGTGTGCTGAAATGTTAAAGGTAGGAATGTTGAAATAAGCAGAACAGAATAAATGGCATCATGCACGTAGCCGGGTCAAAGAAAGCAATGCAGCTGGCAGTATGACTTGCAGATAAGCTAATGAGCCTCATTTACGTATATCTCGTGACTAACCGGTATTCCTGTTGAGACACGCAGTCAAACAGGCTCCTGGCAGTGAAACGTGGTTCCATGGCAGCAATCTGAAAGTAGAAAGCATATCTGTTGAGTGAAGGACACAATGTACACATCGATGCACACATATTACATAAGGGAATTAATGATCTTGATTGACCTCTTGGTTGTAATTTTATCAAAAAGTAACGGTATAAAAGGCAATTATTCAAGTCTAAAATAAAGTACATATACACCACTGTAAAAATGCTCAGAACTATCACTCTTTCAAGACTTCTCTTTATTATTGTTTTTCTTTTATTCTTAATTTTTATTCAGAAAAGTAATCAAAACTACTTCATGAAGTAAATATCCATGTTACAAAAACATAATAATCATTTTTAACTGATTCTTTTGTTAAGATAAATGTTAAAAACATGAATAATTAGAAACTTAACTGAAGCATGGCATTAGCATGTTAGGATGACTCCTCAATAATCTTATCACACTGTAGACTGGAGAAATGACTGCGGAAACTTTATCTTAATGTGAAATAGTTTTCATTATCTGATTACCACATTTTCTGAAATTTAAGCTGTGTTTTTTATCATCTGCAACGTGTTGTGAATAAGATAACAGGCAAAACAGGTCCAAAGAGTATTTTGATTGCCAAATGAGAGACACATGAGTATCTGCAGAGAGCATTTCTTACAAGCTAGTTTTAGTTTCACTCCAGATAAATTAGTTTACACTTGATGTTTATTATAAGTGTTGTGTTCCCCACAAGCTAGTTTTAGTTTCACTCCTGATAAAGTTTAGATAAGTTTAGACTTGATGTTTATTATGCATTCATAATAATCATCAAGTCTAAACTTAAGTTTAAAGTAAATGCTACAATTATTTTTTATTTAATTAAAATACATATATTCTATTTCCTCTTTCTATATAAAATATTGTTAATATTATTATAAATTTATTTTATTTAATTATATATATATATATATTTTATTATATTTTTATTTGACCTTAAAGCAACACAGAGTAATAAAAAAGCAACAACAACTATAAAAACAGAAAAGAAAAGGCAAACAAAAAAGAAAACATTCATTGTTACATCAGTTCCTCCAGTTTTATACATAGGGTAACAATGTTACACATATATTTCTAGGCCAGTGGGCACAGGCAATATGGTGATCTTGCAAACAATGACAAGCTCATACCTTTAAACGATTGGACTCAAACTCAAATTGGTGGGGGGGCCATTTCAGTGACTGACAATTCATAGGAGGGCCGTTTTAACATTCAAGTACAAGACAAAAGTGGAAACCTGACATAATTGATGCATCTTAGGACAACAGAAATGACGTTTATATTTCAAGCATTACCTGTCACCAGTGAAAATGCAAATCAGCACGTTTTATCGTGTCACACATCAGCTGCTGAAATATGTCTGTGGTCGCTGTGTGTATGGCCAAGCGTAAGACATACACTTAGTCATTCTTACATAGACTACGCAGTCAAAACTCTAGCTTTTTGTTTCTTGTTGTACATATTGAAGGGGGAGTTTAAATTGCTGTGTAAATACTACAAATAATAGGCATAATAATTATTATTCTGTCCTAAGTAATTGTATTATCTCAGTAGCGTAAGAACAGCAGAAAGCAGTTTGGGTAACTTAAGTGACTTTACAGGCAATTGTTTTTCTCAATATTTTTCTTTTTTTGTAAAACTACAACAAAAAGGGGAAAAGTATGTTCATATTCACATGTACTTTAACAAGTTCAATTCAACCAGCAGTACAATTTTACTTATTATACGTACATAGTTTTTATGCAAATCGTAATAAGCCTATGAGAAAAATCTATTAAATGAGACCATTTGTATCGAATATTAGTAAAATTATGATATTTGTTACACCACCAGCACTGTGTAGGCCATAAAGAATTGTTTGCACAACAAAATACAGGCAGTATAAAACTGATAATAATCAAACGACCCTTGAATATTTACAAAAATAGAGCTTTAGTAAAAAATAGAGCACTTATGGGCATATATATTTTAACTAATAAATCAGCCACAGAAATAAAACGCATGTGTGTTACACTCGACTGTACCCTGAGAGAAAATGAAAGTAAAACTAATCTGAATGCAATACTATAAATGTCAATAGATGGCAAAATCACAAGTGGCTAGATGCAACTGCACAACAATGATAGCGGTTCAAATTTCGTTATATTTTAGACGTCAGTTGCAGGCGGGAGGAAGGAGATGGCCCACGGGCCGGCAGTTTGAGACCCCTGCTTTAAACTGTTATCCGTGACATTTGACAGATAATTAAAATTTAATAATAAAAAAGGATTTCCAGGTGGCTTCGAAGCCATCAATGCTCTAAGAAAGTCTCTCTAAATGTAACGTGCTAGAGAATTCTAAATTCTAAAAGTTTTGATGCCTTTTCCATAGACAAAATTAATTTCTTTTAGCTACCACCATTCCATATTGGACATATTTTAGTTTTTTTTGTGATTTTATTTATTTTTGTCATAAAAATCCAATTTTTACTAATTGGGAGTCATTTTTGAAAAATTACAGTACCTACTGATTTATTATAGGGCATGAGTATTCAAAAGGTGGATATGATTGTTCTTACCTCACTAGTCTGAATGAAGGACAGAAGTGACTGTGCATCCTGAACACTGCTGCCCGCAGATAACAGCCTGTGGGAGAAGTGGGAGAAGAATACTCTCATTTTCATCTCATACAAAAGAAGAAAAAAAAAGTCTACATTATTTTTGTGTAGTAATAACCTTGTGTGCAATTTTAAAAAGCATCCATGCACTAAAGCACGTTGCTGCATTTAACATTAACCATAAAGAGAACGCCAAATTAAGATTAAAAATTAATAAATGTATCAGATGGATCATCAAAGGGTTTTTAGATTTGAGCTAATCCTTGAATCATCAGTGCTGTGCCCTGAAGTAAAGGTTGCCCTTACATAAAAGTTGAGACTGACTCTGTAATAAGTGACCTGTAATTGTGTTTGGATCAGAAAATTTGTAAATTAGTAATCACTGCATTTACTCATTAACAGCCTGTGTGATGTTAAAGCAGAGGGGAATTTGGAGAGACACAAACACCCTAATTTTAGACAGTGTCTGGGAGACTTAACATGTAGCTGCCACGTTTAAACATGTCCAAGACTGAGGTTTGTTTCACACATCCTGCGTCTTGAGTGCAAAATACAGCATAACTGCAAGGGGTCAAGTAAAACTTTTTAAAGTTACTTAAGCTGTTTATTTAGTCAAAATTGCAGTACAAAAAGTCATACTGTAGTATAATAATAAGATAGTAACAACACAAAGAATATAATTTTAATTAAACCATATTCTGTTATAAAAAATCTTAAAATGTAATATATTTTTTCTATTATGCCAAAGCTGAACTTATACTTTAGTTTCCAGTGTCACATGAGCTTTCAGAAATTATAGTAATATGCTGATTTCATGTTTAAACATTCTTATTATCAATGTAAAAAATCATGAGAATCTTTATTTTTTCAAAGGATACAAAAATCTATCATACTGACATAAAACTTGGGCTGCACAATATTGGAAAAATTTGACTGCAATATTTATTTCTCTGAAATATATCGCGATATAAGTAAAATTTCACCCGATGAATTAAATAGCTCTGTTTGAAAAGACATTCATTTAGATTTATTGGGATGATTTTGTAGAGGAGTGAAATATAAATATATTTTGATGTAAGTTAGTATATGCATATAATAAACTACAGCCATAAATACAATGCAGGAAATATTAAGGTCACACTTTTTTATGGTTCGTTTGTTGAATTTAAGTTACATTGCATCTACATGCCAACTAATTATAATTGGACTATAGGTAGACTGTTAGGTTTGGGTTAGGGTTGGGGCTAGTGTAAGTTGACATGTACTTGCAAAGTTTCTTATAGTCAGTTCAATGTCTGTTAAAGGAGCAGTATCAACAGATATAAAGCAGACAGTCTACTAATACTTAAATGGACCATCAAAATAAAGTGTTGTCAATATTGGTTTTCAGAAATTGAACAATCAAATGTAAAATAACATTTCATAGTCTTCACATTTCTAAACTTTTTATGCACTATTAAAATGTTTTACACTTTCTTAAAATGCTTACAAAGCCTTAAAACTTTAGCAGACACTTAGCAGATGACAAAAATTAACTCCATTATGATTAAATTCTGCAGTATCTCCACAAATCTCATGTGTTTTGACCTGTGCTTTCTGGTCAAATATAATCTCAATAATAGGCTCTAACATTGCATATCCTGCGACGTGACTATTGTAGACGCACACATTGCAATCAATGCTCAAACGATATATTATGCAGCCCTACTTTAAACCTTTGAACATTAGTGTAAATTAAAAACAAAGTTTCTTTAGCACTTTGTGTGTTCTTTCCAACACACCAAGCCAGAGATGGCTTATTATTTATTTTATAAATTCAAAAAATTTGGTTTAAGAAATTTTTACATTTGCTAAGATGGTGTTGACACTTTAATTTCTGTCATTTCAGAGTTCAGAGCCATGTAGTAAAAACAAACTCGATGCCAAAACTCTGCATGTGGTGTTGCTTCTGCTATGCAGTGTGATGCTGCCTCTGTGCACAGTGTGAATACTGCAACCTGTTTACATGGCCACCAGAATGAATATGTGCTGTTTACATGCCACAGATGTAAGATTTCTGACAGGAAAATAACAACACATTTAGTCTTTTCTAACTATAACTATAACTTATAACTTTCCGCAGGTCCTGAGAGAGCTGAAAACAGAGATGCAGGTGGAGAAAGCGAGACTAGATAGGAGAATGGGGGGGGGTTGGCATTGAAGGCACAAATGCAAAAGGGACGGAGGGAGAGGGAAGGAGGAGGAGAAGAAATGTAGAGTAATTCAAGGGGCTAGATAAAGCAGGGAACAGAAAGAAAAAGCTTTTTCAGCAAGAAAGCCTGAATTATGCATGCCTTTTTCATTCAACGACACAGGGGGATGAAAATGAATAGTGCTGCACATTTGTGTGCGTGTGTTCGCTCTGATGACTCATCTATCTGCTTTCTGCACATAAAAACAAGTATAGCTGTATCCATGGAGACAACTGATAATCGACCCTCAAACCTTGCCATCCTGGTTTCTCAATAAAACCTCATTGAAGAGCAAAAGGGCACAATGATGAAATGGAGTAGAACAGTCAAAACAAAATAAAAATCTCAAATGAATACTATAAATTGAGAAATAGCCTGAGGGTAAAAGGGGATGTCAGTGCCAGATAGATGACTAATGTAGTGAAAAGCCATATGGTCATATCTGATCATGTGACAGGGAAGGACATTTAACCCTTTATGCATTGTTCAAATTTACTACCATTTCGTTATGTTGGTGGCTGTTTTTGCCCCATTGACTTCCACATTTTTGCATTGTAAGGCCATGATGCTATATAATCATGCATTATTGATTATTGGTGGTTTCCCCTGTTGGGAAGAGATGCAGTTTGTAATTTTCAATGTTGATCATCAGTTGGCACCATTAACCTTTTAGATAGGCCTGTGCAAAAAAAGTGTCTGGTTTTTATATGGAGTATGTTGCGTTCCCCTGCAAAACGTACTTTGGGGTTATGTGTGTGCGTTTGTTTGTATGTATGTGGGCGTGTCATTTTATGTGTGTGTTACAGGTACAAACGGCATTGAAAGTTCCACATTTCGTGCTGATGACATTGGACTCTGGGATCGCACCACCAACCGCTGATCGAAGTAGCATTTAAAAAGCCGGTCCAAACTGCAATGGTGATCTCTCTATCTTGTGCGCTTTCACTCTCACTCTTTCTTTGACTTCTGTGATTCTCTGTGAGGACAGTCTCTTTTGCGAGGACAAGTCTGGGAGAATGGGGTTTCGTTTGGTTTGTGATTAATGCTTGAGATGAGATTGCAATGTGCTTGTTCTTGAACTCATTCAGTTAACTGATACTTTTTGAGTAATATCTAGGAGAGGGTGTAGAAGTGAGTCACGTGATATACGAACAATATCACACTCGTAGCAGTGCGATGTGGCTGCATATTGGCACTGGTGAGAGGCTTGCATTGTATCCCACCAGTGATGATATAGTCACATTGCACTGCTACAAGTGTGATATTGCATTTATGCAACAGTTCGACGGCATAATCGTGTGTATAAAAAAGAAAATCAAATACGGAGAGTCTCAAAACCCTTTTGTAAGAGGAACTACTTTCTTCCCCCATTCATTCACATTTGCAGCTGACGTCAGAACAGCAGGAACCGTTGCTACTTCACCAATGTCACTTTAGAGCTAGTGTTTGAATGATTCTCTAGCGTAATATCTAAAGTGATGACAAAACAGGTGATTTTGCTGACATTTTAAGATTATAAGGCTAAACGGCATGAAATGCCATCAGTCTACAGAGATATCTCCCAGTATTTCGCTGTTGCAATTTAGGAGATCACAATATTACTATGTTATAAATACAGCACTACAACACACAAAAGAAAGAAATCGACATAGAAAGTCATTTACCTGTTTAATAATGATTTGATCAGCTGTTTTTCTCCTAGGGCTTATTTTGAGGTCTCTGTTGCCATCTTGTGGATGGACAACGTCAACCGTCTTTGGTCTGCTCAAAGACAGGCTAATGGCCATGGAAGCGCTGTCTCCAGGAAAATATAAATGTTTAAAAATAGGCACTATCTTTATAAATAAACTGCATAGTTGCAATCTAACTACATTATCACCTAAAAAGCCTCAAAAGTACATTATGGTGTCCAACAGCAGCAATATTTGTCAAACTGTAGAGTGTCCTTTGCTTGGTGCTGTATGTGGGCAGAGTTTTACACAAGGTTGAAGAGGTGGCACGAGTGCTGGTACTGCCAGAAAAATCGCATGGCTATCAGCCAATCAAATTCAAGAACCAGACAAAACTGTTGTATGAACACATGCAACACCAAGATAAATTTTTTTATTATTTCAATGATTCAGGAGAGCGTGCTGTTTCGTGTATGTTTTGTTTTTTAGTTATAGTAGTTTAGTAAAGACGTTTGATATGTTGAAGATGTTTCTTTTTATGTTTTTCTTTTGATATTTAGTTTAGTTTGTTTAATACTGTTAGTAAGTTTTGTTATATTTATATTTTTCTTTGATTTAAGCACCTCTAACTACCTCCTCTCCAACAGGTAAATTCTCATTCATTCATTGTAAATATTTTTCTTTCACTGTACAATATTTTCACTTGTTTTCAATGATAGTATAGGCAATAAATAAATCAATTGCAGTGATATTTGGTTTTCAGTTATTTTTTCTAACTCCATTGGTCTCTCTCACACACACACACACACACACACACACACACACACACACACACACACCTATATGTCAAAATCCCCTTAGTTTATATTTAACATCTAAAAGGATGTAACAGAGTAAAACAGCACATTATAGTGTGCAATGCATGCATAAATACACTTACTATGTTTGCTTATTTGTTTTTTCTCAGACATTTTAAGGTAAGTGCACAAAGTTCTATCTCACACACATACACTTTCTCACACACTATTATTGCATATAAAAGCCATAAATTAAGCTTTTTTTTGCACTGCAACTAATTGTACCTGGCAAATTGTACCTCTTCCCAACAGGGAAAACCACTAACCATCAAGAATGCACAGTTTTAATGTGTTATAGCAACGCAATCAAAAAATTATGATCATTATAATGGAAGTCAATAGGGCAAAAAACAGCCCTACAGTTTGAGAGTTGAGAACAATGACTGTAATTCTATTTAAACTATTCATTAACCATTGAGTTTACATTGCAATTTCATTCCTTTTGCATCTTCTTCCAAATACAATTAACATCATGACACACCATCGTATATAAAGCCAACAAATAGAATAAAATGGTTGTTATGCTAATCAATTTTTGTGCACTCATGCATCTGTGGAGCACCTTGTGTGTGAATAAACAAGCAAATAATCAATTAAGCAGACAATGCAGTGAAATTTATTGTGCTCATCATGACCTCCTTAACTCTTTATTTCAATTATCTCTCAACCAGAACTAGGCTATTTGACAACTCAAAAATAAGAATAAAAAAAAATCTCTGAGGTTGTATTTATTTGAGACCTTACTATTTATTTGTGATTTATATTTATGAAAGGTCCTTTGAAGTGGCCTAAAGTTTGTTTTCTTATGCAAATGTTTAGGCTAGCTCTCAATATGAATGTTTGGTTACATGCGAAGAATAAGTGACCGCTTCAATCCAAATCTTTTAGGGGGTTCATATATTACAGAGCATTTGATTGGTCAGAAGATCTGATAAGAAGCTGAAATGCAGTGATGTCATAGTGATGTCAGTGAAGTCACGGATCCACATTAATAAATGCTTATTACTTCTAAATGCAAATTATCATTGTTTTTTAAAGCATATTTGCTCATAGATAAACTTAAAGAGCACCTATGATGCGCATATTAAAGAGCCCCGATTATGTTTTTTTGAAAATGACCTTCCATTCAGTGTGTAACAAAGCTCTAAGTGAAGTGAAATATCCAGCTAAGGCTTAAATTTGAAAGTGTGCCATGCTTAAAACTATTGATTCATCTATAAGAGAAGATTCATAGTGGTTTGAATGAATCGTCATGGTATCGAGTCTTTAGCCGTGATGGCGTGACGTCGATAAGGAACTCAAGCCTTGCCCATTTGTTGCGCACGGAGACCCGGGGAAAATGTGTGATTAAAATGGTTACCTCCTTGTTTTCTCTGGTATTTAATTGTGTTTTGTTACTTGTAACTGCTTGTACTGTATCTGGTTAACTCTTTGTATTCTCATATTGCATCTAAAACCACGTTGAAAACACGACACGTGCCGCTTTATTTACGGATTTAAATGCGTTTGTGAACTCGCGATCTACTGCCATTTGTCCTTGCTATGACCACCATCAGTTGTTCCTACACGTGTGGCGGTCAAGTTTCAACATAGTTCAGCTTTTGCCACTGTGTGGATTAATAATGAATGTGTGTCACTGTTTTTACTTACGGTTAAGAATAGAGCAATATGCTGGAGTTAAACTGCATTGCTTTATTGCACTCCTGCATTGGGCTCACACATACACTCTGCACTCTGACTTCTTGTTAATAAGCCATGCTGGGCATTTCTCTCTGTCTCACGCTGAACAGAGTCGACCAATTACAACGGACTGGGTCATTGGACCAATATGGGCAGATAAGCATTGCGCTAAGGAGGGGTTTAGGAACAAATGAATCATTGAACCAATCATATGGGAGTCGTTGGGATAATTAGGTCAAAATAAATGCATATTATAAGACAATGAAAGCATTTTTGACCTTGCATGTATTGTTGCTGAAGACCCCCAAAACCAAACTATGACCTTTTTTATTGCATAATAGGGGCTCTTTAACATGTCTCCATAGTATTGCATATAAACATGTCCAGAAGTGGTACACTTTGTATTTTTATAGGATTTTGAACTTTTGAAAAACTATTTGAGCTACGTAATTCATAACCACTGCAATCACCACAGCAGCATAGTGAACAGTGTACACAACTATAAACGAGAACACTTCAATCTCACAACAGGAGTCCCGGTTTGTGGACATTAAATCATGTTTTTTTTGTAAAGTAATTGGCTATAAGGATCTCTATACAGCAGCAGATTTACTTGTATGTTAGGCATCTGGTCACATTTGCTGTGAGCAGACGAGAAAAACAACACAAGGTGTGTATTCATTTGTATTTGTTTATGCGCGCACCTACTTTGAGTGGATGGGGAAAACCAGCTCATTTTCATTTAAAGGCACAGTTGCAAAAATATCTACAATTCCCTCTGACTTAAAAATTACAAATTTCAACAGGGTATAATAAATGACCTGATAAGACATTTTGACCTGAAACTTGACAGACACATTATGGACGAACTTATTTTACATTTTGAAAAAAGGCCAAATCTGGAACCTGTTTAAGACATATTAATACTAAAATCCTCCAAAACTTTAAGGGGCATGAATAATATATGGCAAGTCTTTGGTACAATTATACCGCAACATCAAGAGCTGTCTCTGTAAAGACAGCTATAACACGCATCACGGTTTCTGCTTGCGCAACGCAGAAATCTTAAATTAGAGGAAAAATTGCCATGTACCAGTCAAATCTGTGCACCTTGTGCTATGAGCCATGAAGGCTGAGAAATGCTGAGAAACGGAAGTGAGTCACAAAGACCGACAGGATTGGGAAGGGCTAATGAGTATGCACTGAGTCTGATGATTATAAAGATTAAGACGTAACCCCCCATTCCACGTGCGACAAAAGCCTACCTTTGTCCTCTACATGCTCAGGACAGAAATTGACCGAGTTCTCTTAGGAAGCACATGACTGGAATAGTAATAGATTCTGCTAAGACTGCAGAGTTGTTTTTACTAGAATGCACGTACCTCTGAAGAGCCTCCAGTAGCTGTTTTAGTGCAGTGGAGAGCCTTTGTAGGCATGACAGAGCTTCCTGAGGTGGGGGAGAGGTAGATCGCAGGCTGGGCTCAGTGGTTCCTGGAGTATAGTGGAGTGCTGAGAACAAAGACGAACTGAATAGAGAGAAAATAAAATAAGGAATAAAAAACATCAGCAACACAACACTGTTATGCGGTGAAATTTATTTTTGATAGCAGTCAATACATTCTCAGCAGGAGCTGATTAGAATTTTTTAAAAAGGTTTAGATTTAAGCAGAGCATGAAACCTGCATTTAATATAATAATAATTATACTATAATTACAGTTGGTTTTAATTGACAAAAGTCACCATTGCTTTAAAATTCAATCAAAAACACAGTAATATTGAAAAAAAAAATTATGACATTAAAATAACTATTTTTAAAATGTAAGTTATTGTTATGATAGCAAATCAGATTTTTTTGACATCATTACACTTCAGTATCACATCATACTTCAGACATTATTCTAGTGTGCTGATGTGGTGCTCAAAAGCATTCATATCATCAAACAAAAAGCAGCTTTTAAGTGATTTTCCCCTGAATTTTATTGAATAAATAGAAAGTTCAAAAGAACAGTGTTTATTTAAAACACAAATGTTTGGTAAAATTGTAAATGGCTTTAATCTCAGTTTTAGAGGTGTGAACCTATACAGGTCTCATGGTTCGGTTTGGTTATGATTATTATGCCATCGATTCAGTTCAATTCGATAGCTCAGTGCATTACCATTCATTGACAATGCTTTCCATAAACAATTTGATATTTTACTTAGCAACAATAATTCTTGTATTAAAATGTAAAACTTATAAATATATTTATATATTTTTTGTAATACAATTTTGTCTTTTAATACAAGCAGTCAGATATATGAACTGTACAAACACTCTTTTTAAATGTATCAAACAAAACTGAAGTACATGCACAGATCAACACGAGCATTTATAGCAAATAAACAAATGTAAATATTATCCCGCTTGTTTTTTGAGTTTTTATAAATGCCCATGATTGATCACATGAACAAGCACAGAAAAGGTTGCAATTGCCAGTGCGGCTCTTGTGCTGTTCAGCAAACAGTGACATGGACACTGATGTTAAATGGCCACAGAGATCAGCTGATCTCTCATAGACAGCAACACAGTGGAGAAAACTCACTCTGCAGACACGCTCGTGTCTGGATCCACAAGTAACGTTATTGTTGTAATAGCAGAGAGAGGAGATAAAATGTTATCCCACAAACACACCAGCATGTCACAGAGAGTGTGAGAGTTTACAGGTTTTATTTTTTCCTAGCTAGGTTCTGATGTACTTTTCTGTCAAACTCACAAGCAGTGAATTGTGCAGTTATCAACTTTTTAAGTAGTTGGAGCGTTTTAATTACTCATGGTCTCCTCCCTCGCCATAGTAAGCTACTGCCATATAACGCATATGTGATAAATGACGTCAGTCTATAATAACCGGTTATGATTATTACTGAACTGATACTGAATTGTTTGCGTCTTCATTGTGGTGCATAAAAAAAAAACAATTAATTTTGACACCCCTACTCAGTTTTGATCCATTTAATAAATCCTTGCTAAATAAATGTTGGCTGCATTGCAAATAAATCTCTTACAGACCTTAAAGTGCATGTTGAGAAAGATACTTCTCTCATTTGTCATAGCCAGCCTCTCTCACCTAATCTGACACACGTTGTTCCAGATGCTCTCAAACAACGCCCAAACCTCCTGATGGGATGTGCAAGGAGATAAAGCTGCATCCTCCTCTATTTCTGCCATTGGAGAGTCCTCATTATCAGCTTCTTTATTATGATAGTCGCCACTTTCTAATGGAGCTTTTGGAGACTGACACAGAGAAATCATGATGAGTAATCAAAATGTAACAATTGCTCACAGTTATATTGTAATGAACATCACCTGTAATCTTTGCTGTAGTGTATGAAGTGTAGAAAGAGCATGAGCTACGTGACCGTTGTACTGAGATCTGCCAGACAGTGCAGACAGCAGCTCTGTAGCCAAACTCACAGCACTAAGAACAGATGTGTACTCTATGGACCTGTCTACGGACAGACAGAACATAACACAATTGAGATTGGACAGAAAGTCAGACAGACTAATAGATTCCTGGATGAAACAATGAAATGTAGAAAAAATGCAAACAGACGGTGAGACAGAAGGATAAACAAAGTAAAACAGAATGACAGACAGACAGATAAATAAATGCTTTTAAAGTGATCAGTGCACTGTACTTAAAATGACTAAATCAACTGTGCATAGTTATAAAATTAAAAAAAGTCAACTAAATTTCAAGTTACAATAAGTTAAATAATGGCGAATTGAGACTGCATGACTTTAGCCCCAATTTTGCTCGCCGACAAATGCCTGAAATCACATGCAAATCGATGCTCGTTCACG
Source organism: Danio tinwini (assembly GCA_903798205.1). Lineage (NCBI taxonomy): Eukaryota > Metazoa > Chordata > Actinopteri > Cypriniformes > Danionidae > Danio > Danio tinwini. Next base: position 16,856,033 of record CAIGQZ010035027.1, read on the forward strand.
TGAGCAAACAATCACACAATGTAAAGACGCAATCTGAGAGAATCTTGGCGGGCTAAATATCATGTCGTGTGAAATGTGTTCTGATTGAAAATAACATCAGCGATTACCTACAGCCAATGAGCTTGTAGTTTGTAGACCAAGACAAGGTTGTCAGCGATTCTTCCTATCATGCAATCTGAAACCCATCGCTGATCCATCTTGCAGTGTAAACACAGCATCTACAGAATGCTACCCCAGATAGTCACGCAGTCTGAATACATCTGTAACGGCATTACTTTAAAAATAATGCAGTCTGAACTCGGAATAAGTCAACTTGTCATTTTAAGGCAGAGGGTTTTATGATGGATGGAGAGACGGAAGGGTAAACAAAGTACAACAGAATGATAGACAGACAGACAGACAGACAGACACCCAGATGAACAGACAGACAGACAGACA
>CAIGQZ010035027.1:16866509-16897065 GCA_903798205.1 Danio tinwini
ATATATATATATATAATTATTTTGACTCTGTTATACTTGAGAAATAAATATATATATACAAAAATCTTTATAGCTAAATATTTGAGAACAATACAACAAATGAAGCAATAACAATAGTTTTATATCTAACCCAAACATCCGTAGCATACCTTTTTCCACAGGTCCAGGTGGGGATGTCACAGCAGGGCGAGAATAAAAGTATTGTAGATTTGGTTCTAAGATTGTAGATGTGGTTCCCTCTGCCTCAATTACCAAGTCTGCCTTACTATAGGCCTTCACCCCACTGAGTAGAGCCTTGCTGCACAAGTTCTTATCATTGCTACAAAAAGAAAGCAGGCAGACAGAAAGAAATGACATTAATTTAAACAGAAGGAAGTCATTTCCTCTTTAGAGTGACACTAATGGCTAAAATAGAATCATTAAATCATATCATATTCATTCTTGAAGCAAACACATGGCCACCTTGCATTCCATTAGCTATGTCAAAAACAAGACAGATCAAACATAAGGGAATGTTCTTAACATAAAGCAGACATGCCTAGATGTGAAACAGAAATATGATTGAGCGTATGTACTTACGTGCAAAGAACTAGAGCTCCCTCTGGGTACAAAGCTTGGAACTGCAGACAGCACTGCAGGACCCTGTCATCATTATTAACAACACCAGGCCCACCTATGGGAAAGATTAAACAAAGTACAGAGTAGCATGTTAGATCAGGAGAGGTGAAACTATATAGAAATATCAAAATGTTTGATTTTAAATATGCTGTGTGCATTTAGAGCTAATATTCAATTACTATTAGTAGAATAGTATTAGACAGTTTAGGCATATTTGATGAAGCTGTATGTGCAATTCAGTGTATGTAGATGTGTATATCACAATTTTATTCCACAATGGTGCATCTCAGTGCTTTTTTATTTAAAGTATGCAATTTATAATGACAAAGTACAGGATTTTAGTGTGAGATTTAACCAGACTCAGAGGCATACTACAGCATTTGTTGGTGATCTGTTATTCTGCAATGTGTAGAAACATTATATTGAAAACATACTTACTGTAACTGTTTAAACCAAAACCAAACTCAAGGGTCAATTTACTGAAAATTTGATTTTTACACCACCTGAATGCTGAATATATATGATTTCCAATGATGTATGATTTGTTAGTATAGAACAAAACTTGGCCAAGATACTAGTTTATACTCGATACTAAAAACTGAGGAATTGATAAGTTTCCTAATTATGGATTGTGCATAACTAAGCACTGTATTCAGACAACTGTAATATATTTATGGTAGGAGATTATCTTCATAGAACATAACATTCTAATGATTTTTGGCAAATAAATAATTTTAAATGTCACATTTAAATATAAACTGACCACATAAATTTTAATGTCAGTACTCCATCATGTAGTAGAATTATAATATTATACTTTTATGGTATTTATATGTTCAGCATTATTGTTTTACTTATTCTGGTACGTCAGCTTGTCCTTATTTTATTTTAGTTAGCAAAACCTTAAATTAAAAATATTTGAAAGAAAATAAGTAATATAGACTGACTGAAAATAGATTGACTGTAAATAGCATGGCCAATTAATGTATGATTTTGCCTATGTATTTTTATATTAAGAAAATAGAAATGTCTCACTAGTTGAATTTATTGCCATGTCCTGAAAAATGATGGCCCAGTAGTGACACATTTGTTTTAAGAGTAACTCACAGTCAGCTTGGGATGCCAGCTGCATTGACTGGCCCATGAGTCTGGGCTCCTGGTTTTTCAGGCAGCTGTAGATGTAGTGGACAGCCGGCCTGGCTTTGTCCTCCACCTTGCTGGAGAGTTTACCACTCTTTAGATAGTCCAGTTCCTGCAGTACCACCCATGGGATCAGCAATGTTGGGAATCCCAGACCTGCAGTGAGAAGGTGTTTAGATTGAAAACCAAAATTAGTCTCAAAATGTCTGAAAGACTTGAAAACTATTGACATTAATTTAATTAGAGTTTCTGATCCTTTATCTTACCACCAAAACCATGTGACCTGATCTTCTTCACAAACTCCAGGTGGCTGAGCAGCACATTGGTGTCCAGCACAATAAGGAGGGCTTGTTTTTCTTCATGCAGACATAAAGCACAACTGTCCATCAAACAAGGCAGTGATTCAAATGCAAAACCTTTTTAAAAAGGTTGCAAATTGTAGGACATTACTTAGTAATTCTAGTTACAGTATGATGTTTTGAACATGTATTTTTACTTAGTATAGTGTTGGCACCCTCTTCTGGAGGATCAATGTCCATGCAGGTAAGCTCTCCACAGTTCTGCTCCAAATTGACCTCCAGTAGCCTCTCAGAGCGTGCCAGGTGAAGCTCCTCCACCAGATGCACCTAACAATCAATAAAAGAGAATGAGAAACATATTCGACAAACATACAGGATTTTATTCTGCAAACAAAAGTACATTGTTAACCTCATGATCAAAGTCGTAGGTTTTGGCAGCTTTTTGGGAAGATATCTGAAACAGACAAAATATATGTTAAAGATTTGTTACAATTTAATGGCATTTAAAATATTTGAATACATTGTTGTGTCCTATTAAATATTGTGTGAACTGACCCTATTATGAAATAATATATATGGCATGCAGAACTCAAACAGCCATTTAGCCACAATTTTAGTGAACTCATACACAGGTTTGCATGCATTTTTCTATAGAACTGTTGTGTGATTTTTTTTAAATGAAGAATGAAATTTTTACTTTAACAAGAAATAAGAAGTGCACCCTAAAATAATATGCATAGAATTAAGTGACTAATAAACTACATAAAGTTTAAACAATCTTTGAAACATATATCCTTCCTATTTTATGTGACTTCATGTAAAGAGAACCTCAGATATTTTTTGCTGTGCAGAAGCTGGTAAGCTTTCTTTAGAGAGAAGGCAGTCAGGAAAGGGGAAGAAAATTATGAAAATTCATCCTATCCTATCCCCACATTCAAACCAAAGATGAAAACTGTAACTATAACTGTTCTTAAGGGCCAGTCAAATAAAATACAATTACTATGATGATAACAATAACTTCATAATTGTAATAAATTGATGAGAGATACTATATGACCCAGGACCACAAAAACGTATGTCTTAAAACTTATGTCTCATGTTGCTAGTATAAATACAATTTTTTAGTATTATGCATAGCTAAGAATATAATTTGGATAACTTTAAGTGATTTTATCAATATTTTGGTTCATAATCAAGCCATAATGATAATGACATAAATATATATTTCTGAATAACATGCTGAATATAAACAGACTTATGGTGTGCTGGTGTTGAGGTAGTGAGAACGGCAAGTTGATTGTTAAAAAGTCTTGTTAGTTTGTTAGGCCCTATCATACACCTGGTGCAATAAGGCACAAGACATGTTTGGTGCGATTTGTTGCTATTTTCAGACCAACGCAACCCTAGTTTTCTCATTTTGTGCCACGTTGTTTAAATAGCAAATCCATTTGCGCTGCTTTGTGGATTCATGGGAGTGCCGGTCTAGAACGGAAGTGTTTTAAGGTGCATTTTTTTATTATTATTATTTTCTACATATATATAAAAATCACTGCCTCCATGCCTTCTTTATCTCAGGCTTTTTTTCAGTTTATTCATGACAATTTGCATTTGTATAATGTTATTGTTATTATTAGTAGTATTTATTATACACATATTTATATTTGTTTTAATAAAAAACAAGGTTAGATTAGTTGACCTGTTGGGTTTTGGACCATATGGGGCATAAGAACAGGTGTGTTGAATATAACTCACTTCATTATTATTGTTCATTTATTCGTTTGCTGGAAATTAGAACTGAATTAGAAACAGTTTTGAAACAAATTTTTGCACTTAACAAATGAAATTAACTATGTATGCTGATAGATATCTTCAGTGGAATGCATGCAACAACGTTTCCTTATCCATGAATGTAAAGGAGTAAAGGAGTAAAAGTAAAGTAAAGAGAAAGTAAAAAGGTCGAATGGAGAAGGCTCGTTCTTTATCCTCACTGCAGACGATCTGTTTAACTGTTTTCTCGCTAGTGAAGCATTCAGTTTTTCCACTTACAAAGTCTACCAAGTAAATAGCAAATGTGCCATGGCGCGACGCAACTGACTCTCAAAGGAAGTGGGAGATGAGACTCTGATTGGTTTAATGCACGTTATTCTCAAAACACACCCATAACTCATTAAGAGAATAAGCACAAACCTGTTAGACCATGCACCGGGGCGCAAACCATATTTTTCCATCCTTAAAATAGCAAAAGCAGATTCGGACACGCCCTTAATGCTTTTGCGCCATGCGCTTTAGACTTTGAGCTAGATCATTAAAATAGAGCCCTATGTCTTAACTCAAACTTCTCTCTGGCAAAGTCAGCAAATCAGCAAGATAATATAGGAGGCAACAGTGTAAATTATCAAAACTATATTAAAAAAAAATAAAAAACTGAATCAAATTGGTCCAAACAAGACACTTACATGGTTTTCATTGCGAGATGCACTGTCTGGCATTGTGACCTCTATTTTATTGTCTTTGTGCACCTCCTGGACTTGGTGAGATACATATGAAAGACGTGACAAGCAAGGAGAAGAGAGTTCATGAAAGGTTTGAGAAGAAACCTCCTCATGCTTCTGCATTTGCTGCCGCAAAAGGAAATTTTGGGGTTTAGCTGGAGAAGAACCAGGAAGAGAATTCTGAGGGGTAATTTGAGTCCTCCTATCTGAAGAATTTACATTAAATATATCTGTGTTTGTCTCAGCTTTAACAGCACTGGGCAACTTTGGGATCTTGAATTTGATGTTTGTAATAGATCCACAAAAGGATGGACTTTTTTCTCCTAAAAGTACACCAAGTGTTTTCCTCTGCTTTAAGCGGTCTTTCTTCTTGGGTGAAATATCTTCTAGTAGTTTTAGTTTGGATCTTACATGTTTTACTGCTGGCATAGCTTCTTTAGAGTTGTTGTTCATGGTTTTACCATGAGAATTCAGCAAGCTGGCACCAGCAGGTTGGTTGATTTTTTTGGACCTTTTTCCCACCAACTTCTTCCTCATTTCTGTTGGAGCTTCAAAATGACAGTTTGTTTGTGCTACATTGATCCCGTTTTTGACATTCCTTCGTTTGGGTTGAGCAAGAAGCTCTGATGACAAGCAGCGCTTCATGGGCTTCATCCTTCTCTGCTGGAGTTTTTCAAGTAAACAGTCATCCATTGCAAGTGTCCACCTGAGATCCTCTGATGGAGGTTTTCTTGACACCAACATTTGTCTCTTTTTTGCCACTTCTTCTGAAGAAGGTTGGTCTTTAGGCTGGTTTTCAGAGATATGAGGACTTGCATTTTTATTCTTGAATTTGGCATTCACACATTTTTTCTCATGTACATTAGGCAAATTGAGACCTGGTTTGGATTTCTCAGTTCCTTTGTTTTTATTTTTTTTGGATCTTTTCTTCTTGCTGTTGCTTTCTCCAACATTGGTTTTGTTCAATCTTGCTTCAAATGTTTTATCTGACAATGAGACAGTGGCCCTCCTCCTTTTTGCTTCATCTTCATCAAAACTGCAAATTACGAGAAAAGATGCCATTGGTATATTTTATTATTCTACATTGTCTGTATGAATATATTCTGTTACAAAGCAATCAATCATTAAAATCTTAACTCAATTATTAAAACATTTTATTTTATTCTGATTCTAAATGCATCACCAATAAAAGGCTCCCTAATTTATTACATACTTATTAGTCAAATACCATTAAATAAAAAAGTTTTGTTGTGTGCAAATTTCCTGTACTGTACAGTTGAAGTCAAAATTATTAAGGACAATATCATTATGTTAAGGTCAATATTATTATGTTAAGGTCAATATTATTAACCGTCTTAAGCAATATTTTTTTTCAATTGGCTACAGAACAAAGCATTGTTATATAATATCTTGCCTAATTTCAAACTTGCCTAACTAACCTAGTTATCCTAGGTACGTCTTTAAATGTCACTTTAAACTGAATACAAGTATCTTGAAAAATATCTAGTAAAATAGTATTTACTGTCATCATGGCAAAGATATAAAAAAAAAAATCAGTTATTAGAAATAAGTTATTAAAACTATTATGTTTAGAACTGTGTTCTTTCCGTTAAACAGAAATTGGGAAAAAGACATAAAAGAATTCAAATTAAACAAGAGGGCTAATAATTCTGACCTCAACAGATAACAATTAGTATCGAAATGTTTTAAATGTTTTAAATTGTTTTTACTTTTACTTACAACGGCTGTATTTATTTGAAATTAAAATAAAATAAAATCAGTGAAACTGATAAAGTAATCAGTAAAATAACAGTTTTCTTTGTGATAAATAATAGTTAAAAAAAACTTAATTTAGTCCTGTAAATCAAAGCAGAATCTTCAGCAGTCATTAATTCAGGCTCACAGCTGCTATGCTATATTTAGTTATTATTGGTCTTCTTCAATTATAGTTCAAAATAATAGCACTTATTTGTAATAATAAATAAAAAAAGCACAAATGTTGTTAATGTTACTTTCTTTTTATTGTATTTTAAATATACAAAACAACAACAACAACTTATTTTTTTATTGTATTACCAAAATCAACAAAAATAAGAAAGTCACTATTAGTTATAATAATAAATGTTTCTTGAGAATTAAATCAACCTATTAGAATGTTTTCAGCCGTATCATGTGCCACTGAACACTGGTACGAATAGCTGCTGAAAGTTCTATTTTAAATCATAAGGATAACATCACATGAATAAACTAGGTTTAATATATGTATTTGCAAAATATTCAGATATTTTAAGCGCCAGGACCCACCTTACATGATGATGATGTTTGTGTTTGCTTTTTGAGCTGATACATCGCTTTGTGTCTCTCTCCTGTGACCAAAAACATTTACTGTATTACCAAATGCTTTGATCCAAAGTGATTTACATACAAACAAAACATAAGATCAACATAATAATTTACTGCCAATATGAAGAAAAATAAATATGTGAAATTGGTTGCTAAATTGCAAAACAGAAAAATATACTATACAAAGTATACTAGATATTATTCTGCAGACTACTCACCTCCTTCTCATCTTCAAATAAACAACTTGAGAGTTTTTCTTCCTTTTTGTGTTTCTTCTTCTTTGATTTCTTGCTAGCCATCGCCAAAACCCTGTGACAGATCATAATATTTAAATATGTATACTAAATATGTAGATGAATAAGGCCCATTTAAATCAAATCACCAAGGTTCACCCACCGATTGTCTATTTGTTTGTTTGATTTTTAAGAGCATATACAGTACATATAGAATTCTTGTTTCTGTAAGTACAGTGGCTGTATTACTAGTATGTATGTATGTATATTATCTATCATTCAGACAAGCAATTGTGACAGAAATGTTAAAGGAATTATAGTACAGCAAACTTGTCTTGACTCACCTAAATGTTTACAACTTGCAGTCTTCTGTGACGCTGAAGGACTTCAAGAAATTACTAACGTTAACGTTTTGAGCTTTAGTTGTATTCTCTTTTAGCTTTAGCGAGAAATAGATTTACCTACCTATATGAGTGTTGTTAAATATGAAACCGAATGAGCAGAAAACTATACTAAAATCTGTAAAAGCTGCTCACGTCTCCACACCATTTGTATTACAGTAGCCTTTCCGAATTCACTTCCGTTTGCGTAGTTTGCGAGAAGAACACGATTGGTGCGCCCCACAACTCTCATTACGTACGCATTCTACGTACGCTAGTTTAGGAAAATGGCGGAGCTCAAGGAAGAGGACGCTGGGCAACTTCACCAGGAGGACGCCAATATTAAAGGCAAAAACATTCGAATTAATTACGATAAATTGATTCAAGCGTGTTTTGTATGTTCCCTAAATAGCACTCAGCATTGAGAAATGGTGTATTAGTATGCAATGTATTTTTAATGCGACTTCAAAACTGCAAAAGTAAATATAGGCCTCCTCACGGAGCTCCACCATAGGACCTAGATGTAAATAATGCAAATGTTCAAAACGTCTACGCATATCATCGCACATCAACTAAAACTGATAATTCACTGGGCTGTAAATACTTTTAATCAATCGATGCAGTTTCTGGGCTGATCTATAAGTTGGTAATAACAGTAATGTTTATATGTAGCAATGGTCTTTACCGCGGAGCTCCGCACTAGGGCCGTTCTGCTTAGAAACATCATCCTCGGGAAGCGGGATTGGCTACTTCATGAAAATGTGCGTTGGATAACATACGAGGGCGCTCCAGTTTAGTTGATTTATTTTAACATTTTTATTACATGTTATTTTATTTATAAAATGCACAACAACGACGTAGCTAAGATAAATCCATTTAAAAGGGATTTGAAAAAAACTAACAAACAAATACAGTAGTTCATAACTGTATTGTTTATATAATTTGTAAAATTGTAATCTAAATTCTCCATTTTGGGAACAGTAGCTCTCCTTTGGTAAAGTCATAACATAAGTTATAAAAAGTATTAAGTCATAATTATAAGATTTGATGCATAGCATTTGTTGAAACAATTATTTTATTTGTATAGTTTAAATAGTGAAAATAATGTATTAAGATATTCACAAAACAAACAAATTAATTAAGACTATAAAAGTGCCTACTAGTTAAAGAAACTCACAGTTTTGTTTTTAATACTGTAGTGCTTGTGCAGTAAACCAGTGCAAAGCAATAGGAATAGAAATTATAATCCAAATACTTAAAAATGTAATATTTATAATTCATGATCATTTGAATGAGTAAGTAAAACTGGCACATCTGATTATGTTTCATTATGCAATATTCGTGGATTTGTTGTTTATCTCAACAGGCACTGGGACTGACAGTAATACGATTCTGACAGAATCTGAAGAAACTGAGCAAATTTCCACTCGTGAAGCCTCGACCAATTCAGTGAAAACAGAGGACAAAAATGTAAACACAACCTCCACTGCTGTGTCAGGTAAATATTACACTCCCTTATTGTGTCTCAGCATGGTTAATTCCCTGAAATAAATCATCAGTGTCTGTTTCAGAGAGACATGTGTCTATCCAGACCACACTGGAAGGGCTTGAGATGCTTGTGGATTTAAATGGAGGTATATACAGAAGTATCACTTTATTCTGTCTGTTTGCTAAAACCATAAGCTAGACCACTTGGATCTGAATCTATTCATTGATTTTGACAGCCGGGAGAAAGTCTTGTCCATTGTGTCCAGAAGAGAAGTTTAAGGCCTGTTACAGTCATAAGCTTAGACGGCACCTGCAGAACTTGCACTGGAAAGTTTATGTGGAATTTGAAGGTAAATAGTCTATTTTAGCTCTTTTGACAAATAATTGTAAAGCCATTTATCATCTAATATATGTCAAAATGTTGCTTAAGTAAAATATATCTCTTTCTTCTCCTACAGGCCAAAGAATGTGTATCTGTCATCTGCCTTGCAGGCAACTCAAGTCAAGCCTAGGCTCTGACCAGGTAAGGTTTTGAAGTGTTTCTCCCCATGTGCATACTTGGGCTATAATTATATTGAGGTTATACTCAAGGTTATATAATAATCATTGGTGTCATGATTAGGCATGTAGACATGGTCAAGATGAACTGCTGAAGTATCAGAATGTGGAATGGTAATTCTAGTGATATTAAGCGTGGCTTGAATGGTTATTGATGCTGATGGGAATATTTTAGAAACTTCCTTAGTCTTTAAGCCCTTTTTGCCTGTAAATTGAAAGTGTTTATCTTTGCCAGTTAATCAGGAAAGATGATACATTGTTCATTCTCAGGAAATAATCTGTTAGGTTGTATTTTCGTTTCATCTTCAGACTCCAGGCAGACTGGTGGCTCACTACCACTGTGTGGTTTGCTCAGTCACTATCGCTCGCAAGACAGACATGATCAGTCATCTCAAACGCCACATTAACAAGGGTGAGACAGAAGCCAGCTATTCAGGAAACTTGGATGTCCCTTTTGAAGAGCCTGGTGAGCTTTTACTCTGCTGTCAGCGTGAAATCTTTTACAGTTTTCGACACTTCCTTGTTTGATGTGCTTTACTGACATAACTGATCATTTGTGCTGACAGCACAGCTCAAGGTGAGACAAAAGCCATTAAAAGAGAACTGCCTGAACTGGACGCCAAATCGTTGATGTGGAATGATGGGATTGTTTTCATGAAAATATTGTTTCCATTCAACTTCAATTCAATTTTTTGATCTGTCCTTCCTGGAGTATGCAATTTGAACCCTGTGCATTCAAATCTACCCTAAAGCACACACCCACTCACAAGATGAATTTGCTTAGTAGTGATAAAGAAAATCCCATATAAACATATAGAATAAGACTATAAGGCAATAAAATAAACTGTTAACTTAACAAGCGATCACCATCTTTACTAAACCAGGCCTTAAGCATCTTGTATGACTTCCTTTATGTTTTTGCAAAGAGGTCAGTCATAAATTTATTCATACGTTATAATTGATTTCAATGATTAACTGATTATTATATGAATGTGAGGGAGGGATGACATGAAGAAAACATATGGCATAAGATATAATATGTATTTTTTGATACACCACAGATAAAAAAAAATATTGGGGGGTTATAAGCAGATAATGAGCATAAATTGCCCTCAAGTTTGTTTCAGAAAGCATGTTAGGAGTTATTACTCTCCTCTGTATTTGTAATCATTAGGTTAACTGTACCAGACTTCTCCATTTTGATTTTCTGTGTCTTCCTTAGTGCCATGTGGACAGGCCTATGAGATTATGAAAGAGCTGGGCACCAATGTCCAGCTCCTGCCCAACCACACAACACCCCAGAAGACAGACACCTACTTCAGCCGCAAGATGAAGACAAACAGGTGTTGCTTTTTTGAGAACTGTGCATTTTGTTCAGAAATCTCAGAATTAGATTTCAATGTGTACATTGTCCCGCCCACATTACAATCAAATATTTATTTCTGCCTTAGCATTATAAATGGAACTGAGGTTAAGGTTTATTTGATATTTAACATTCGAATGATGGTAATAATAATATCTCCATGCTTAATATTGTATTTGTTAAATATTAATCAACAGACTCCATATAACTCTGTTGTTAAACCATGAATAATATAACCCTCATATTCTCATTGTGCTTATTTTATTACAGAATAAAATAAAACATTTTCTCTATGTGACTGTTGTAGGCAGTTGGTGTTCTGCTCTCTAGCAGTTCTTGCTGAAGAGAGGAATCCACTCGAATGTCTTGACGCCTTTGGAGCCACTGGTAGGAAATCTAGACTACATAAAGACTAGCTGATAACTGATGATAATAATACATTTGTCTGCTACATATATGATAAACCATGTGGGTATATGCACAGACTTTTATTTTCAGTCAGCCAGCCCCAGGGCTTCTGGTGAATTATCATCCCGAACAAAATCGCAGCATTTAAGATCTGATTTCTTTAAAAAAAACTGCGATTTTTACTGCCTGGCTGAGATGCGATATAAAGTGGGTATCAGACCAAACAAGAACCACTGCATTAAATTACATTTTTCTGCGCGATATCTTTAAAATATGAAAATTAATTGTACCTCAGTATTTTCAATGGAATTTCTTCGCTAGCCTGTCGCTAATGACGGCGCCTGCGTTTAAATGGTCTTTTGTCTCTTGAATAACCAAATGGATGCTTAAGTCTTTTTAACTGATTATATTTGAATTACATTACAACATCGATGCTGCAAAAGGAACCTTATGAAATTGAAAATAGTCACATAAAGCTTTCACCGGAAGTTCATCATTGGCTGAAAAACACTAGCTGTGCATATAGTACATTCAGGGGTGTTGCTAGACCCAATTTACTGGTGCACGTGCCCCATTACGTGCCCGTTATTCTCTATGTGCAACCGAATCAACACTGGTGAAAGCAATGTGTTTAATCAAAAAGCAAACTGACACATCTCTGCACGTGTGCAGAAAACCATATCTGCTCGCCTCACACACCGCTCCTGCTGGACCCTGACGCGCTGCTCTTCTCCCGGTTTCCCAGTTGTTAGCACGCACGCCGAAAAAAGTACTTGCTGCTCTCACCCTTATGCATTGTGAAACCGGCGAAAGAACCTTTTATGAGGAGTCGGCACGCAATGAGTTTTGCAAGTCGACAAAACTAAAGTTTTAATAATTTGATAGTGATTTTACTAAGCATGCCTACTGATAGATTTTTTTATGAAATAAAAAAAAAGGATGAGTTAGGGAGGTAAGACTTAATAAACCCAATTCTCTGCCATGTGTCAATTCTAAGACAATAGATAATAAAACATATTTTTTGTATTCTATAGAATTGTCTATAGAATTTCATTCAAATTAAATTATTATTCATGCAAAATATTTCTTAAATGACCTTAGCTTATCACTCCAGTTGTGTTTTTATGTTATTTTCCAGTTACATTTAGAATTTCTGTTATTTATTTAGAATAATAATTGTATAATAACAACAATACTTTTATTTATTTATAATATATATATATATATATATATATTTTTTTTTTATTTTTTATTTTTTTTTTTTTGAGGGAGGGGGTCGTGCCCATTAAAGCTTTATGTCTAGCAATGCCCCTGAGCCCATTGTATAATTATTTGCATTAAATACTGATCCCTTTTGTAGGAATCATGGGTTTGCAGTGGGCAAAGCATCTGCGCAACTCTGTAAAAGTTACAATAAATGACATAAACGAAGCTTGCGTTAAGATGATCAAGGAGAACTGCCACCTAAACCACATCAGAGTTGAGGGTAATCGGACGGGCCGACAGTTAGACGGAGCAGGAGATCCCGAGTCGCCCATTGCCTCCGTGGAAGTGGTAAAAATGGATGCAAATGTCATCATGCACCTGAGACCCTTTGACTACATGTAAGTGAATAACAGCAAACTTAATCATAGTACCCATGAATAACTATTTAATAATTGTAATTATTTTCTTTAAATCAGACATCTTGATCCATTTGGGACGGCTATAAACTATTTGGACGCTGCTTTTCGCAATGTTCGGAACCTGGGCATAGTCTCTGTGACGTCAACAGACACTGGTTCGCTTTACTCCAAATCCTTGAATGTGACGCTTCGACATTACGGTTGTCAGATCGTCCGAACTGAGTATTACAGAGAACTGGCAGCACGCATGGTATTGGCGTCAGTGGCCAGGTGTGCAGGTTTTTCTTAGATGAATCCTTTCACAAATGTATTTTATTAGAAAGTGTGCCAACTATATTGTTAAATGGACAGTTCACCTAAAAATGAAAATTCTGTCAATAATTAAGCCGCCTTTCCACTGCACATGACAAGCGACAGATCGGAAGTCATTCATTTCCAATGGAGCGTAGTACGGGAGTTGTGTGGAGTTCCGATCATCTCTGTATGTGGAAAATTTCAATCCGATTTGAGCTGCAGATCCGTAAAAATATTTTAACTCCTGCGACTAGACCATATCAAAGAGCTTAAAATGACCAAGAGGCGACACTCAATAGAACGTTCCATTGCAACAACAGCGCCCAGCAACAGCCCCGGTTTCCGCCATTTTGGAGTGAAATCGGTCGGCTGTCCATTGGATCTTATTGCTGTCGCAATGGCAAGCAGCTGCTTTTTTATTTAATTTTTTTTTATTTAAGATGACAATACAACACTTACTATCACAATCATCAGCACTTTTAATTGTTTATTTTACAGACTTATAATATGCTGTTTTTCTATTGGAATTTTCATTTCAAAATAGCCGACGCGCCATCTAGTGGCTGTTTCCCAAATCGCACTAGAGTGTCGCCTCTTGGTGATTCTATGCTCTTTGCCCATATGTGACCGGCCGACCGGATGTGATGTATTCCAGTGTTATCCAAGCAGATCTGTGCATGGGAGATGAGAAATAGTCTTTTTTTGTAAATTTTTGAATCAGATAATAGTCTATATAAAAAAAATTCATATTCATAAATAAGTAATAAAAAATATTATTATTTTTAATCATGTCTCCACATTCCCTCCAAAATTTTTAGCATTCTATGAGTTTCTATTATTCATTCATTCAACCATGGTAAACGCACGGAGAATAAAGGCTCTTGCTTTTGCACTCCTTTATTTGGGATACCACCACGAGAATCTACTTCCCATGGTGCACTATAAAACTGAATATTCTGTGCGACTGCCACAAGGGGGCGTATTCCGATAGTCATGTTCGAATGTCGTATGCAGGGGAAAGATGGCTTTACTCACCCTCATGTTGTTTTATATGCCTTTGGAACACAAATTAAAATATTTTGGATTAAATTTGACAGCTCTCGAAGATGGCACTGCTCCGGAGATGTTCAGAAAGGTACTAAAAAGTGGTTCTTAAGTATTTAAATTGGAATATTATAAAGCTACAAGAATACTTTTGTGCGCACATAAAAAAGGACAACTTTATTAAACAGATTCTTCTCCTCAGTGTCAGTATATTTTGGCCATGAACATGTGCACAATATACTGACACTGAGGAGAAGAAACTGCTTTAATTTTTGTTTTACGTCTGCACAAAAATATTCTGAAGGCATATGGTCTGTTTTGGTTTTTTTTTTGTACAAGTCGGGACCATTGCTATCTGTAGAGGATGAGGGAGCTCTCAGATTTCACCCAAAATATCAAAATTTGTCTTCTAATGATAAATGAAGGTCTGGTGAGTTTGGAATTATATGAGGGTGATTAATTAATAACTGAATTAATATTTTTGCGTGAACTAACCCTTTAATGTATGTATTTGCAGGGCTGCTGCCCGATGCAACAAAGGGATTGAGGTGCTGTTAGCTGTGGCTCTTGAGCACTTTGTCCTCGTGGTGGTGCGAGTTCTCCGAGGGCCCACCCAGGCAGATGAGTCTGCAAAAAAACTGCGGCAGCTGTTGCACTGCCAGTGGTGTGAAGAAAGGGTGTTCCTCAAGCCAGGAAGCATGGTGGAAGGTGAGAAGGCAGTTTGGCAAACAAGCAGCTGCATCCTTATTGCGTCCCAGTAGCTCAAATTGTCAAACATGACAACAGTACTGGCAAAGCTTATGGGTTGATTTGAATGGACATGTACTTGTGATATGAATACCCTACCCCAAAACCCGACCCTGAAATTAAACAATATGCATTTATACATTTTCAAAATATTAATTTTGTGTGATTTACGATAAAATTTTTCTAATGGGGCCAAAAATGGATCAAAAAGGTCAAAATGCGCTTGCATTGCTATACTTGTGTCAACATAGGGACATCACAATGGAAGGAATGTACAGTATCTTTGATTTAGAGATGTTTTCCTTGTATTATTAAACCATTATTGGACCTTTTTGCATTATTATTGCATTATTGGACCTTGACCTCAGACAGTTTTTAATGTTGAGAATTTTACTCTTAAAGCAAATTTTATTGCCATTTTTTGGTAGTTTGAAACAATATATATTTATAAAAAATAAATAGAAATTATAAATAGAAGTAAATCAATAGAAATACCAGTGAAATTACTGGAAGCTATCTGTTTTTGTTGGTGCATAATGTCCAAGCTCAAACAATACATCATAACAAATATAAACAACTATATTGTAAATAAACATTGTTCTGATTTGTTTGTTATTTCGGCTCCAATAAATGCAGTTTAAAAATGTTTTCAATTATTTTAAGGTCAATATTATTAGCCCTATTATGCAATATTTGTTTTCGATTGTCTACAAAACAAACCACTGTTAAGCCTTCTTAATATCTAGTAAAATATTATTTACTGTCATCATGGCAAAGATAAAAGAAATCCATTATTAGAAATGAGTTATTAAAACGGTTAGAAATGTGTTGAAAAAATCTTTAGGAAACAGAAATTGGGGAAAAATATACAAAGGGGCTAATAATTCTGACTTCAGCTGTAAATATTGTACCTAAATAGTCAACGCATGTTCTTGTTTGTGGTACCAACAGAAAACCTGTACAGACAGCTGCCCTGCCAATGCCATGGGAGTATGCCTGGAAAAACGGCAGTAGAGCTTGGACCACTTTGGTGAGACAATGTCTTATTATGATGATGATGATGATAAGGCTTAGTAATGCATAATTCCTTTATTATTCACCATTACATTTTCTCTCTCTCTCTTTTTTTTTTTTAAATATCATCTTTGTTTGTTTGTTTGTTTGTTTTTCATCCATTAGGGGTGGTCCACTGTTTAACACTGGGTTTCTGAGGCGAATGTTGGTTGCGGCTGTGCAGCACAATATGGAAGACATCCAGCCGCTGGTGAAGACTTTGATCTGTGAGGCTGACTGCACCACTCTGAAGCCTTTCGCCGTCCCGGGACACTCTGCCCTCTCCAATCAAGGTGTGTTTGGGTGTGTTTAGATTTTATTTTATTTTTTTTTTCAAGTAATCTTCTGAAATAACAGAGCCTTGACTTCACTTTTGCATTCAATTTTGAATATTAACACCGACTCATTTTTGTCTCTAGTGGAATGTGGTGTGGTCATAAAAACTTTACAGAAAGTTGAAGAGGTGGATACATCTGACCAGTCAGGTATTTATTGCTTAATCTTTTATCTGTTGTTCTCCTCCCTGCTATTAGGGATTTAAATGTCCCAAGGATATCCTAGACTAAAAGGTTAGTTCACCTAAAAATAAAAAAGGTCATCATTTACTCACCCTCATGTTGTTTCAAACCCATAACTCTTAATTTCTTTGCTCAAATTTGACACACAAATTAAAAGAGTTGTTCACCCAAAAATTTAAATGATCTTGTGTGGTTTTAAACCTTTGAGTTTCCTGAGAGTCCTAGGGTCCATTCTTCGCACCTCGCTTAAACGACCTAAGATGATTTGGCAGATCCAGGATCTTTTAATCTTGATAACTGATCTCTGGCTAATTTGTTCTTCAATCAATTTTGCGAATCAGATTAAATGTCTGGATGAACTGATCTGAGATCGCTGCGTGTGTTGAAAAAAAAGGACTGATCTATCAATCCTCAAAATCATGATCAGCAATGCAACGATTGGCTGACGGCAAAGCAGCGTAATGACATCATCTAATTAATATTTAATTATCCTTTTGAGCAAAATTAATATGATACGCAATAACTTTCCACTTTTGTTGTTGGCTGCAGGCTTTACACTTTCAGTATTTAGTCATTTTACTTACATTTAGAGCAGATTTTCTTTATTATAGTAGGCCTAGTCAAGTTTATTAATCGGTGTAAGGAATAATAGTCTGTTTAAATTCAATTTGCATCAAAAAAGCAGTTTGATATCAGTAAAGGTGTCAGCAACTTTTGCAAAACATCAAATCACAGTCATATACGTAAGCTGTCAAAACATGTGCATGACTGCATGAATGATTATTCCTTAAAAAAAATAAAACAAACAAACAAACAAACAAAAAACAGTCAAATATTGGCCATATCTATTATTCATACACAAATTGTACACATATGTATCTAAAAAGTCCATAATGATAAACGTTTTCTTTGAACCCCTTCGGGAGAACCACCCCGTGACGGTCTTTGTATTTGTATATTCTCAAGTGTATATAACTACTATTGTAAGAAGATATCAGAATTTGGTACATACTTTCAGTATTACCTTTGCTTGAAAAAGACCCAATCTAATCCTGTTTATATGAAATAATAACCTCCCGAGCAAGTTTAAGCTAAAAGACCTGTTGCTATGACAACAACTCTCGGATGAGTTTTGAAGAACGAAACGATCCTGGATCGTGTCAATAACCAAATCTAGCTAATTGAGGAATCCAGGTACGAAGAACTTTTTTGATTTTTATAACAGAAAAAAATAATAATTACCATGGAAGTCAATAGGTGCCATCTATTAGTATTTTCTTTTGTGTTTAACAGAAACTCAAATCGTTTTTTGAACAAGTGTAAGGTCAGTAAATAAATAATTTTAGGGTGAACCGTCCCTTGATATAATTTAGTATGAAAGCCCATAGATTTATTTTCATATGCATGTCAATAAAACTCAACTTTTGACAAGATAATTGAGATTGTAGGAGTAATCGTAAGAGCCATTAGTTATGTTTCCATCTATTTTGGATATGCGCATAAAAAAAACAAATGATGGAAATGCCAAGATGTGCATAAGTTGGAAAATGCTAATAAAAAACGTATGCGCATAACTGATTGGGATACAGTTTTTTTCGATAAGAAAAGATGTGCATAAACTACGATGGAAACACTTTCACCGAACAAATTTCAGTATGAGCATTAAAAAAGGTCATGTGATTTTGTTATAAGAGATTATGTGATGATAAAAATGTGTTTGAATGGACAAACCAGCAGGCTAAGCACTTTGTAAAACATTTAAAATGTTGCCTTGGTCATTCTAAAACGCCTTAACCATTTCAGTATTAGTGTTATTATATTATTAATTACCTCCAGAACCAAGAGCATCTGTAATCTGCGTCTTCAAACGCCATCATGCGTTCATTGCATGTTGGCATTTGTCTTTTGAGGCGCAAGTCATTTATTATTAAAGAAAAGATTGACGCAGCTTCTCCTACAGCAATAAATTTCATTTTTACTGTTGATATTAGGCACCAGTTATTTAGAAAATGTCGATTTTGTTCTCTTTGACACGTTGGATGGAAACGCTGCTTTATTCGCATGCCTTTTGTGCGATATTCCAGTTTTGTGCATAAATTTAATTAGCATCTTTGATGGAAACATAGCTATTATCAACGCATTATTAATGCATCAAATATAATAAACGAAAGCTTAAATATGTGTTGAACCATTTGTATTCAGGAAAAAGAAAAACCACAGGAGACGACGGTGGGAATGTGCTAAAAAAAGTCAAACCAGACACCTCTTTGGAGCATCCAGAGTTCTACTACAGCATCCATCGGCACAGCATTCGCGGCATGAACATGCCCAAGTAAGTCAGCGCAAACTTCTCCTTAAAATTGTCATATATTGCCATCCTGTGATACAAATGTCTGTTCCTCTCTAAGGTTGAATAAATTCCTGCAGTATTTGACAGAGGCCGGGTTCAGAGTGAGCCGTACACACTTCGACCCAACAGGCGTGCGGACCGATGCCACCCTGGCACAGTTTAAGGAAGTGCTCACTAAATACAGCGTGCCCACTTACTCGTCTGCTCCTCAGAGCAGTGCTATCAGCTCAGACCGACGACAAACTCTCTGATTTCAGACATGGATATAACCAAAGCAGAATTTTTATTCTATCTATAAGATCTTAGAAAGCAAAGAGGTCACTTACTCTTTCGTTGGCTATTTTTAATAGCTGATTTATCCATGTTTATTTTAGGATATTGAATGATAGCTTGAGAATTAATAATTAATAGTTTAATTTGAATGAAAATTGTTGTTTCATTATGTTTTTTGTGGATTGCACTGAGGCTTTGGGCCGTTATAGTGTTTAATTCACCATCTTTGCTCACAATGATACAGCATTATTGGAGTTTATTTTATGGTGTTTGAATTTTTTATTTCTGTAAATTATTCATGAAGACTCTGTCAGAGGTGTATATTGATATTACCTGATCTGATTTTCTATTCCACTTTGGTTTTGCTTCATTTTTTTAACAGTTGTGCTGTATAACATCAATAAAGCATCTTACCTCATTTGTTTTGTCATCATTTGAGAACATCAGAGTGACACTTGAGTAAATCACACAAAAATATGTGAATATGGCAATTTTCTCCACACTTTCCAAGAGTTTTGTATGTTTTCAGTTTGATATGATTCATCAACTTGATCTATGTGAAGTATTTTTTTTAATTACCCCCACACCTTTTTATTTACGTAGTACAAAGTCTAGACCTCCTTAAAATGTGCTAAAATTAACTTACTGGTATGTTAATTTGAATAGAAACTGTTTGTTGTTAGGAGGCATTATAATAAAATCAAGTTTATCTAGTGTGTCAGAGATGTATTATATTTCACAAACAAAAATTCTTCCCTCGGAGTCTGTAGTATGGTAACTAACTTTAATCACAGCTCATATTTTCTTAGAGAGCAGCCAGATTTTTAGAAGACAGCATGTTATTTTTTAAAATGTCTAAATTAGCAGCTTTCCACATTTTTTGATTCATGTTTTTATTTTTTCGTGTTTATTTATGCTTTTAAATTGCATTATGGGATCTTGATCTTTCTTGCAACATCTTTCAACCTTGAAGAGTTTGAAAAAGTAACATTTTTAATAGTTTAAAGTGATATATTATCTGGGATGGTGTATATTATGGTACAGTACATTTTCTTTTATTTTACATAATTATTTCTCTCTCTCTACATATATACAGTTGAAGTCAGAATTATTAGCCCCCCTTTGAATTTTTTTTTCTTTTTTAAATATTTGCCAAACGATGCTTAACAGAGCAAGGCAATTTTCACAGTATGTCTGATAATATTTTTTTCTTTCTGAAAAAGTTGTATTTGTTTTATTTCGGTTAGAACAAAAGCAGTTTTATAATTTTTAAAGAACCAATTTAAGGTCAAAATTATTAGCAACTTTAAGCACATTTTTTTCTATAGTCTACAAAACAAATCATCGTTATACAATAACTTGCCTAATTACCCTAACCTGCCTAGTTAAACTAATTAACCTAGTTAAGCCTTTAAATGTCACTTTAAGCTGTATAGAAGTGTCTTGAAAAATATCCAGTCAAATATTATTTACTGTCATCATGGCAAAGATAAAATAAATCAGTTATTAGAGATGAGTTATTAAAACTATTATGTTTAAAAATGTGTTAAAAAATCTCTATTAAACAGAAATTGGGGAAAAAAATAAACGAGGGATAATAATTCTGACTTCAATGAATTATAATATATATATAATTTCTTATACATTATATTATTTCAGACTACTAAAAATGTCAATAAAAGTCACTTCACTAAACTGTAGAGTTGAATTTTCAACATCAAAAGTTGACAACCTAAATAACGGAAAGCACAAAACATGGAAACTGTTAATTAACAGATATATTTTTTTTAAATGTGTGTGTGTCAATACATAAGCTGAATCCCTAGAGAGCCTTTTGGCCATCACGCGCTGTCTAGGTAGGCATTTTACATTGTAAAAGACAGCCCTTCAGTGTCCTATTTGGCAGTTTCATTCATGCCCCTCCCACAATCCTGAAATATAACACCTTCTTTCACATTCTCCCTCAGCAGTGCTTACAGTGACACTGATTCATCTTCACCGAGAGCTCACCTGAACCAAGCACACCAGTATGGGAGCATCGTCCAGTTTACTGGATGAAACTCAATCCAACTACATAAAAGGTATGCATATAAAAACTTCATACTAAGTAATTAAGTTGGTATTTAAAGAGTTTATATATATATATATATATATATTGACATTTGGTTTTCTAATGCTCTAAACTACTAGGTTGCCTATGTTGTAAGTTTCCTAATATTGCAAGCGTTTGGGCAAAGAAGGAGTCAATTTGATCGAAATGCATGAGATGTTTTCTATTGTCTAATATGGGTTGGTCATGCAATAAGAGATTCATGTTGAATTTGCCTAATTGGTCAATGACTTTCATTAGTGACAGTCAGATTGCTCAGCCTGCACAGAGTAAGAAGAACCTGTTGGTTTTCTTCTTCTGGCCATTGTGAACTATGTGGGTGGAGGTTTTGGTGTTTGTCAAAGAGTGTAAAGGATTAAAGCAGCTCTGCTTGCTCAAATGGAAAAACCCTTTAGACCCGTCTGTGTTTAAGATTCACATCTGTAGTTTGTGTAGTGCACATTTAAAATGTGTTTTTATACTTAAAATAAATTATGCCGATGTTGTTCCATTCATTCACTGAACTTTAGATTTATTAAAAGGCTTATTGTCTGTAAAACTGCTACATGGGTCATGTCTCAAGTACATTATGAGTAAAGTTTTACAACTAGTAATACTGCTAATTTCAAGTGTATAGCTTAATGTAAGAACACTGTACTGTTTCAGCCCCTTCACAATAAGTTTAAAGACTTTTTGTATATTTTATATCTCTTAATGTGACACAATTTTATACAAAGCTATTTACAGAGCATTTAAATAATATATAAACAAGCTGGACATTCCAGAAATTTCAAAATTGGTATTCTCACGTGCACATTGTCAAAGGATCATCAAAAAAGATACATCTAAATTCTGATAGTATCAAAACTTGTAACAAACCTATTCTAATGTTAACGCAAAGCAACCAACAATAGCTTTGAATTTACATTGTGATCGTATATATATTAAAGATGTGTGTACAATTTATTTTTTTGTCTATTTTTTTTTGGAGCATGACAATGTTAGTTAGTTAGGCAATGTTAGTATAACATTAATGAATAAAAAATGATGTCCAGTTGTTGCAGCATCACTGTGTTAAAGTCAAAGACAAATATCTCAGATCTTGTATGTTTACTACAAGCTAACATAATTAATAGGAACATAGTTGTCCAATCACAACATAAATAAATACCAAAATCAAACAAAAAGTGTTCAGGGGTAGCTTAAATAATGTGTCTGTGCTCTTTGGGTAAGAGTAAGTTTTATTCATCAGAATACACAGCAAAAGTCAGTCCAGGGCACTCGAAAAATGTGGAAAAATATTACAATTAAAAAATTAATTAAAAAAAATCACATTTTTTTAAGTGCCTTGGACTGACTTTTGAGGTTTATAAATAAATAGTATTGTATTTTATAATTAATTAAACCAACCGAGTTAAATGAGACTTTAAAGGGAGTTCACCTAAAACAGAAATTTCTGTCATCATTTACTCACTAACATTACTTATTTACTTGTTCCAAACTAGTTTGACTTTCTTTAGAAGAAAGAAGATATTTTGAAGATAGATGAAAACGTGACCATTGACTTCCATAGTATGTTTTTTTTCTATGGAAATCAATAATTACAGGTTTTCAGCTTTCTTCAAAGCATCTTCTTTTATGTTCAACACACAAACATCTAAAACTACTTGAGGGTGAGTAAATAGTGAGTAAATAAAAATGTTTGGGTGATGTCATGCAAACACAAATTAGACAGATTCCTGAGCTCAATCTAAAGTGTTGTGATTTCACGCCTAGAAAGGTGAAAAAGAGTGTGTAGTCAGCAGCGGCTCATTGCCAAGGAGGTTTAAAAAAAAAAACTTTCCCAAATACATGTGCAGGTGTTTACGAACATTCCCTTGTCAAACTTGTACTCTTGTTGAGGTGTGATGATAGAGAACTGGCTTTACAAGTCATACAGTGTTATAAAATGGTGGTACGTCAAGTATCTCGCATGTCAGAGCACAAGAATCCCAAACATTTCAAACTATAGTTCCATCCAAAACAACCAATCTCCCTTATGCACAAAACAATAACACTTTAAAAATGCAGTAGTTTTCAGCTATCTATATCATTTTAGTTTGTTACATAAGAATCTAAAAATGTATGAAAAAGTAACTTACACATAAGGAATCTGAGAAAGTAGGAACACCTTCTCCATGTGGACAATCTGGTTTGGGCGTTTAATCTGAATGAAATGATTAATTTACTGCATCATTAACACTGCAAAATGTTTACAGAACATAGGCTCATTCTGAAAACGTAGCCCTATATACATTTCTGAAGATCGCGAATTATGTAGCCAGAGGAGCATTTCATCTTTAAAGTGAAAGCTACGGGGCAGTATGATGCCGTTCCTTTTCGAGTTTACTAGCTGACCGCTTACCTCTGTGTGGACCACTTTTCCGCTGTTACCAGTTTGTCCGCATACGTCGGAGGATTTGAGATACAGAGATGGAGTTGACCGTGACGACAGGTTTCAAGTCTGGCGAAGAACAGTTCTAGAAAGCGGGTAAAACAAAAGGAAAAGCCAAAAAATAACAAGGTGAGAATGTGGTAAAATCTGAAAACATGGTAAAAATCAGGTTGCCGTGAGGGCTTTCTTTTTCTGGATTGCTTTTGAAAACACTGTTGGTTGGGGTTATGGAAAGTAGGTGGGCGCTGGTCAATCTGTGCTTTTTAAAACACTAACGGTTGGGTTAAGGCAGGGATGTCAAACTCAATTCCTGGAGGGCCGCAGCCCTGCACAGTTTAGTTCCAACCCTAATTAAACACACCTGATCAAACTAATTGAGTCCTTCAGGCTTGTTTGAAACCTACCAGTAAGTGTGTTGAAGCAGGGTTGGAACTAAACTGTGCAGGGCTGCTGCCCTCCAGAAATCGAGTTTGACATCCCTGGGTTAAGGAAAGGGGGTGGGTGGAGGAATCGGTCAGTCAGTCAGTCAGTCAGTCAGTCGAAAGCGGTCTATGGTGGACTTACGTGAGTAGAGCAAACACGAATGACACGTGAGCCAGAAAAACGCACAAGGCAGCCTCTGGCGGATTCGCAAAAACAAAAACTGCAAAAAAAAACGTAGCTCCTGGGATGTATTTTGCTTTCTCCAGAAATGTACATAGGGGTACATAATCAGAATGAACTTGGGTTGCTTTTATTAATGTACAGTTTTTAATGAGGTAAAGCTACTGTACATTGCGAAACTGTATGTTTTTTTATTGAAGGGGCTTATATTTGTCATATTATATTATATATTTGTCAAAAAGTCTTAAATATGCTGGGTTACAAATTGTAGACCTGCTTCTGATTTATTGTGTTTGTGGGGTTTAAATGATTTTAAGATTAACATAAGGTTTTAACAGAGCATATGTTTAATATCATAAAAATATATAATCTATAATACATGTACTGTAAACCATAACAGAGTGTAATTCTAAAGATGAATCTATGGGAACAGTGATGTCATTTTTGATTATTTAGATTCATAGCTGGTAATGTGTACTTTAGCATGGCATGAATGCTGTATTGACCAAACCCAGAATTAATTAAGATTACATAGATATGTAGTAAAAATAGTAGTAATGATTGCCATCATTCCCTGGATTAATTTGTGCATGTTATGTCCACAGAGTGAGATTTAACCGTGTATTTTACATTAGACTGATGAGGTCTGAAAGCAGAGAATGCAAAAAACACTGCTGCAATGTTCAGACAGGGGGAAAACATTGGCTAATTGGCTATAAACATATATTACTATTCTCTGTTCACTGTTTATTTTGTATGCGGTACATAGAAAAACACAGTGTTCCTTTGAGTGATCTTTTGAACCAGACGTGTTGCACATTTAGACAATCTGCTGTAAATTTCCTCTCCACTTACCTTTGGACTGTGCCTATGTTTTGTATCAGATGTTATTTTGGGTTATCAATTTGATCTCTTTCCATATTTTGTTCTTTCTTCATGTGATGCATGCACCTGTGGAAATAGAGAGATATCTTGTTTGGAAATTTCATGAAGCATTTTCTTTAACATAATATTTACAATAAGGTTTCATTACAGTTAAGATGAATGAAATACATTAGTTAAATTTTTAGTTGATGTTAAATTCAACATTTACTAATGTGTTAGTAAAGGTTATGTGTTGCCACTTAATAATGGATTTTAAGTTCATTTTATAAACAAAAGATGAGGAAATACAAGAGGGGGGGGCATTGTTCATTATTAGTTAATGTTGTCAACAAAACAACATAGATTTGACAAAAAAAATTAAAGAAGTAAATTATATACCTAAACTGTTGCCTAATTAGTGGATTAAATCCTTTTTTTTTTTGTAGAATTTTGGTAGTAATGTAGCACGTTATATGTAATACTCCAGTCCGCAATATAAGAAGTATAGGAAACAATTTTGTTCTACAAGCATCTCATGATGGAAAAAAAAGTATCGCCCTCCTTTTTTGATAAACCGATAGTCCCACCCAAAATCACATCAAATGTTGCATTCATATTATACACCTAAGCTCATGCTGAACAAGACAAATAAACATTACAAACTGTTTGAACTCAAGTCACTTTGATATTATAATGACCTCGAAATTGTGTTGTCTTGCAGAACAAGTGGACGAGAAACTGAAGGATTTTACACCAATTTATAGGAAACAATATTCCGTGGCTTACCGCTCTCAGATCAAAGATGAACTTGAGCAGCGCAAAGAGGAACACACACAGTTCCTCAAGCAACGGGTAAGATCAGACAAACCGTTAGAAGAACAAATGTTTTCACTTGTGATGTTTGAAAATCAGGGTTATTCAACCAAAAACGGATTTATTAACTCTTCTGAAGTTGTCTAAAAATGTCTCAAATTAAAATAAACATGTCTGACAAGAACATACAGAAAGCTTTTTATGCTAAAAGAATCCTTAAAATGACAATATGGTTGTGTTTGAATAAAACTTGATTTTAACTTTTGTTCTGTAAACTTTTACTCTGTAAATTTTAAATAGAAATGTTATTAAGATTGCTATTAAGGTTATTATATAACTTAAAAGGCTTTTTTCATAAAATAGCAACGTTTGTTAATCCAAACAAAGAAATCTGTATCGTTCATTCAGTATTTATGCTTCTTAGATTGGCTTAATTAATTTACTAAATCAAATGACTGTTATATTGAACCACTAAGCCCCCTCCAGAGGCTGGGAAGATGCTGTTTGAGGAGATTGTGTGGTACTTTGATGACGGCAGAAAGTGGAAGGAGAGATTTATCGTGATCCGTGCCTGTTACGTTTTGGAGATCCATGAGAGCTATAAGGTAAAAGCCACCATCCACCATTCGCTGACTGAAGAAATTATCAAATGTTTGCCAGCATCTCACAGCTGCTTTTCTGCAGGCGTTTTTGAAAGGTGTGCCTCCACAACAGAGACTGATGCCTACTGGGGGAACCATATTGACAGCTGAAGATAAATACATGGAACTGATTGACCAATGCTGCCCTTGCACTACAAGTGAGTAAATATGATCGAGTTAAATAAGAGTACATGCATTAAGAGAGCTGATCTTACACACTAAATCTGCCGCAAACTTAGTAAACCTACAGGTAAGTGTAGTTTGAGTGTAGATAGACAGTAGTTTGTTTAATTACTTTTAAATTTACAATTTAAAAATGTACTGCATATAGATTTAGTATTAAATCAGATTTAACCCTAATTAATTCCTTTATAATCTTGTGAATCTTGCATTACTTGAAGGAATACAGTTAAAGTTGCAATTACAATTACATACAATATATATTGCAATATATATATATATATATATATATATATATATATATATATATATATATACACACACACACACACATTCACTTTATTAGGTACACCTGTCCAACTGCTTGTTAAAGCAAATTTCTAATCAGCCAATCACATGGCAGCAACTTAATGCATTTACATGTAGGCATGTAGACATGGTCAAGGCGATCCTGTTGCAGTTCAAACCGAGCATCAGAATGGGGAAGAAAGGTGATTTAAGTGACTTTGAACATGGCATGGTTGTTGGTGCCAGACAGGCTGGTCTGAGTATTTCAGAAACTGCTGATCTACTGGGATAACATTTCTAGGGTTTTCAGAGAATGGTCCGAAAATGAGAAAATATTCAGTGAGCAGCAGTTCTGTGGGCGCAAATGCCTTGTTGATGCCAGAGGTAGAAGGAGAATGGCCAGACTGTTTCAAGCTGATAAAAGGCAACAGTAACTCAAATAACCACTCGTTACAATCGAGGTATGTAGAATTTCTGAACGCACAACTCGTCCTTGAGGTGGATGGACTACAGCAGCAGAAGACCACACTGGGTTCCACTCCTGTCAGCTAAGAACAGGAAACTGAGACTACAATTCACACAGGCTCATTAAAATTGGACATTAGAGTTTTGGAAAAAAGTTCCCTGGTCTGACGAGTCTCGATTTCTGCTGCGACATTCGGATGGTAGGGTCAGAATTTGGCATCAACAACATGAAAGCATGGATCCATTCTGCCTTGTATCAAAAGTTAAGGCTTGTGGTGTTAATGGTGTGGGGGATATTTCTTGACACAGTTTGGGCCTATTGGTACTAATTAAGCATTGTGTTAATGCCACAACCTACCTGAGCATTGTTGCTGACCATGTACATCCTTTTATGACCACAGTGTACCCATCTTCTGATGGCTACTTCCAGCAGGATAATGCGCCATTTCATAAAACGTAAATCAACTCAGATTGGTTTCTTGAACATGACAATGAGTTCACTGTACTTAAAGGGCCTCTACAGTCACCAGATCTCAGTCCAATAGAGCACCTATATATATATACACACACACACACAGATGCACAGTCAACTTGCTGTGGACCATG
Source organism: Danio tinwini (assembly GCA_903798205.1). NCBI lineage: Eukaryota > Metazoa > Chordata > Actinopteri > Cypriniformes > Danionidae > Danio > Danio tinwini. Next base: position 16,894,719 of record CAIGQZ010035027.1, read on the forward strand.
ATGATAACAGTCTTGTAGTGACTTACCTACGAGCGCACAGAATCATTTGAATCATTTTGGCTCGAGACGTCTGGTGTCATTCACTTCAATTAATTTTAAACATTATAAAAACAGCTTGTTCTGCTGCTTGATGTTGCAAGCTGATATATTTTTTAAATATATTAGTCTACGTTTTATGTATGGTCATGAACACACTTGTCCTAGTAATTTCTCCCACAAACAATTGAATCTGAAGTTCTAAAACAATCGTAAAAAGGATCGCACCTCCGTATTGCAGAATATATCTGTCGCAGTCCATTTGTTTTTATAGGTGGCTATGGATCCAAGTTTGGTCCTTTACATACTGGAGTCCCACAGGGCTCAGTACTGGGTTCCTTACATTTTTAGTATGTTTCCCCACAAACAATCTCTTGACATTAATTATCACTTCTATGCTGATAATACAGATATTAATATTCATTCAATACCAAGACAACACATTGAAAATTTCTTGTACTGTTTGACATCTATTTGTTTTATTCATATGTGTTTTTTATGTATATTAATAAACATTTAAAGTATTTTAAATGTATATTAATAAACAGTTTTGGTTCCTGTTGGCTTAAATTATCGACAAAAAATAATAAATCATGAGAGAAACTATTTCTCATTAAGCAAAATTGTTCAAAGTATCTTCTTTTGTGTCACATTTTAACTGTATGTGTTCTGATGCAGATGACCGGGAAGATTTTGCACCTCCCGTGGTGGACATGCCAGGTCAATTCCCAGTTTATCTTAGACTGCCATACCGCCAGGATTCATACTTCTGCTTCAAAGATGAGGACGCTCAAGCTGAATTCATCTCTCTCTTATCTGACTGCATTCGCCACCAGAACAAAGGTAACATTTTCACTGCAATGAAACCCAGGTCAAAGTTTACAAAGGTGTTACCCAGTGAAAGGTGAGGTGTAAAGAATAAACCCGAATGGAAAACATTTGTTTGGTTTAGCAGATTATCTCAAAAAGAAGACGTGTGACGTAAAGGCTTTCCTCAAAGCCTTTCAGCTCTACCGGCAAGAGAAAGACCAGTATGAATCGTGGGATATGCTCATTGGCAGTGATGTGCGGGTAGGTGTCTTTCCGTATTTATGCTGGTTCACACTGAAAGCTGAGTAAACAACATAGCTTTCACACTTTCATCATTGTAGTATGGCATGGAATGTTCTAGCTGTTGAACATTTTACTAAAACAAAATCCTGAGGGTAATTGATGTGTTTTGTAATTTAATGTGACAGTTATGACGGTGTTTATCATTATGGGTGGAACCAATTTGTAAGAAAGGACATTTTTTCATTCTTTTTTATACATATTTGATATAGTTGGGCACGTGTCCCAAATAATTGACTGTTTCTGTGCTAAATGTCAGATCTGAATATAAAGCATGCCTGCATATTTTGTCCTGTTGTAAGACACAAACAGTTACACATGCATTATCTGAAATCTATCTCCAAAATCTGAATTCACACACTGTTGCATCAGGACAGATCGTTGCATGGAATCTCAACAATGCTGCATGCATGCGGTTTCACTCTGCAGTTTCACTTGTTACAGCCAACATGACAATGAACTATCTAACAACTAGCTAAAAGGAGAAGGCAGGCCAAGTAGTGTAATTCGAGAAGTGTTCAGAAGATCACAGCATGAACACAGAAATATGTTGTGGTGCACATCAGTTTGGCTAATGAAAAGGATCATTCTGACTGAATATATAGTTGTGCTTGAAGCAATTTTCATTCATTCATTCATTTTCTTTTCAGCTTAGTCCCTTTATTAATCAGGGTTCACCATGGCGGAATGAACCGCCTACTTATCCAGCATATGTTTTACGCAGCGGATGCCCTTCCAGCTGTAACCCATCACTGGGAAACAGCCATACATTCTAATTCACACACATACACTATGGACATTTTAGCTTACCCAATTCACCTGTACCACATGTCTTTGGACTTGTGGGGGAAACCAGAGCACCCGGAGGAAAACCACGCAAACACTAGGAGAACATGCAAGCTCCACACAGAAATGCCAACTGATCCAGCCGAGGCTCGAACTAGGCTCGACCTTCTTGCTGTGAGGCAACAGCGCTACCCACTGAAGCAATTTTAAAATAGCTATTATTACAGAATTATTTATATATCATAATAATTATTATTGTATTCAACTGCTTGGCAACCATAAACTCAGCATAGTTGGATTTTATTCTTATTCTTTTGTTTGTATCATTTACTTTATTTAAATGTTTTAAAGTAAACTTAACAGTTTTAATTTAATTTAGGTAATTATTTGTTTTTGGTTCATTATTTGATGTAAA
>CAIGQZ010035027.1:16898836-16919198 GCA_903798205.1 Danio tinwini
TATAGGGACTAAGGCGATATATATATAGCCTTGTTGAGCAACAAATGCTTCTTTTAAAGGAACACTTAGCTTTTTTGGGAAAAGTATCATTTTACAAGTCACCTAGACTTAAACAATTGAGTTTTACCATTTTTGAATCTATTCAACCGATCTCCAAGTCGGGCGGGAGCACTTTTAGCTTAGCTTAGCATAAATCATTGATTCAGATTAGACCATTAGCATCTCAGTCAAAATTGTTTTTAAAGAATTTCAATAACTTTTTAATAACTTCAATAACATCTGTAGTTACATTGTGTACCAAGACAGATGGAAATTGAAAGATAAGCTAAAAGAGCTTCTGCCAGTCCCGGAAAGTGGCTAAATGGATAAAAAAATTATAAAACTCAACTTTTTAATTCTTTTAAAAACATATTACCAACCCTAAACATTTGAACCATAGGGTATGGAAAAATATTAAATGGCCATCAGTGAAAATTGATCACTTTACATTGGTCAAAAAAATTTTTTTTTAACTCCGCACCTGGGCAGCCATGGTATCTGAGCCTGCAATGAAATACTGCACAGAGCAGGTACAGCCTCACCTGCCAGCTCTCTTGGAGGAAGTGATGGGTCCAATCAGCCTGGGCTTCACCGAGGCCCGAGATCTGAGCGAGGGAATGATGGAGCAGCTCTGCGAGGACTTCCAGGATCCTCAGCAGGAGGTAGAACTCCGCCAGGTCAGTGCATGGATGATTAAACACTAGAAAAAGTCTACACCACTCTCTTTTGAAGCCAAATTATTTAATTAAAAATGCAATATTACTACACTACAGGTGAAAGTTTGGATTTATTGGTTTTGTTTTTTAATACTTTGTATTAGCAATGTCAAAGTTTTTTTAACTGATGTACAATGAACTGCAGGCCAAATCAGTATCGGATGATAAATTTATATTTTTATTGATAATGTTATCTGCTTTGAAAATTAATTATCAGCTGAGAAATTATGATTTATTTCAACCGATGCATTCTGCATTTTAGGGAAGTTTATCCTGGAGGGAAGGCAATATGCCAACAGTTTACACTATGAAAAAAAAGACTTCAGGAGACCATTTCAATTTGTTAAAAAAAATAAATAATAATAATTATGTTCAAAGCCGTTTTCTTTGTTTTCTGCAGCTAAAATGAAAGTCAGTTGTCCACTGTATTTGTATTTGTTCATTTCCAAACATAAAATATATTAGTTATCGATAACATCCATATCTGTGTCACAGTTGGGCTCACTCACAAACCCACGGATCTCGGGAACTATCAAAAACACATATTTATTTACACAATAACACTCACAAAAGGAACTGGACCATCAATTGCTATAGCAGAACAAGAAGTTGTGACAAAATAATACTAGACATAGAATAAACAGAACTCAAGGGTATATATATATACACAAAACATGATTAAACTGAATACATACAGAGGTGAGACAACAGGTGGAACTGATGAACATTAACAAATGTCGGAAAAACAGAACAAAGGAAACACTTGACGTAAACAGAAGCACATGGAACACCACATGACACAACTACATGAACACAACACAGACACACCAGACTCATGACAGCATCAGATTTTGTTGTTCATTTATTAAATTGTAATAGTTAAAAATATTTGAAAACTTACAGGACTTAGCTTTGTGGTAAAGAATGAGCCCATGAGGAACGTAAAAATGTTTATATTAAGTATGTAATAAGTAATAATTTATAAAATAAAAAGTATTAATAATTTTTGTCAGTTTTTAACCTGAAAAACGTCAACTAAAACATTTATAAATGTTGCCGAAAATTCAGCTTTGCCATCAGAAAAATGTTCTTATAAAACTTACTAAAATAAAAAAGCATCTATTTCAAACTGTAACAATTTCGTCACTATATTACAGTTTCTTTACTATATGATCAAATAAACACATCCTTAAGACACTTCTCTCAAAAACATTACAAAATCCTATAATCATTCCAAACATTTCACCAGTAGTGTAACGCAAACCTGCATAGTGCAACTCTAAAACTCAAAAGTGATCAAACAACTTCTCTTTCTCTCTCTCTCTCTCTCTGAAGGCTCTGTTTAAGATGAGTAAGGCTAATTTACAGAGCTGTTACGAGAAAGTGAGTGGACTGAAAGATCACGTTCAAGAACTCCAGCAAACCTTCAACTATTCCATCAAAGGCCTGGTGGACAGCACCGAAATTGACTTAAAACAGGTACTGTACCCTTACTAAACCAATACAAATCTGTTTTAAGATTAATTCTGGTCCTCAATGTGTCAATTGTGTGATTACTGTAGCTGATGGAGAATGTAGAGTACTCCTTTGAGCTTCTCGTGAAAAAGGCTCTGCTGGACCCGTCAGGCAATTTTTCAGAGGCAATGCAAAAAGCTTCCGACAGGGTTCTGAAAGTAAGCATATCACTTTATATTCCCAAAACTCTGTATCAAACTGTATCAATCAGATTGTTTGATTTCATTTTACTTTGTCTTAAAGCAATTCGACTATGACAGTAGCACAGTGAGGAAGAGGATCATCCAGGAGGCTTTAGTCAACATCACTCTTCCCAACATCAAGAAGCATCTGGCCCCATCCTTTAAAGAGGTACAGCACATTTAAATCAGCTGCAATCTGACGGATATGTATAACAACTTAAGTAAATACATTCATCTTCTACTCACCTAATATGGCTTTTCTCCAAATGTACTTTCAGGAACTACCCAAATTTGAGCAATACATATTTGCTGATTATTCAAACTTCATCAGTGTGGAAAATGTGTATGAGGACATTATCCAGCAGCTACTGGAAAAAGATGTCAGCACAGGTAAGTCGCAGAATGTCCCACTATATCAAATTATTTAAATCAGGGTTAAAGTATTAAAACTAAATACAAGCATTTTTAGAACGAGTATGATGATGTCACATTCATGTAAAGCGGCTGCAAAATGTTTTAAGGAGGATAGGTAACACTTTACAGTAAGGTTGTGTTAGTTAATGTTAACTGATGCATTTAATAATGTGAACAAACAATACACAATTAATTTATTACAGAATTTGTTTATGTTTGTTAACGTTACTTAATGAAAATACAGTTCATTGTTAGTTCATGTAAACTTGCAGTGCATTAAATAATATTAGCACAAATTTAGATTTTAATAAGGCATTAGTAAATGTTGAACTATGATTAATGTATGCTGTACAAGTACTGTTCATATTTTATTCATGTTAGTAAATACATTAACTAATGAAACCTTGTTGTAAAGTGTGACTGGAGCATTTACTGTACATCATTGACACCATTTTCAACTAAAAATTTTAGTTTAACAATAGCATTTTGGGATCCCGAAAGTACAAACTTTTGAAAATGAGTTTTGCAAGTGCAAGTTTTGGAAAATGATCATTGATTAAACTAGAAAAAAAGAAACTAGAAAAAAAGTCAGCACACCTCAGCTCCAAACATAAAGTTAATGACAAAAAATATTTTGTGTTTTTAATGCATTGTTACTGTGTAAGCACACCCTAAACAATTAAAAAATGTAAATTTTTTAGTTTTATAAGTGCTATTAGCATCCAGATATCTTTTTGGTGCCAACAATATATATGTAAAGTCAAAATTATTAGCCCTCCTGTGAAATTTCAATTATTTTTCAAGCAAGGACATTTTCACACTATTTCACACTTTTCTTTTTGAGAATATCTAATTTCTTTTAGTTTAGCGGGAATAAAAGCAGTTTTTCATTTTTAAACAATTACTTGTAAAGGGCACCTATTTTACCCCTTTTACAAGATGTAAGATAAGCCTTTGGTGTTTCCAAAATGTGTCTATGAAGTTTCAGCTCAAAACACCCATCAGATTATTTATTATAGCCTCTAGAATATGCTAATTTTGGTGTGTGACTACAGTGTAGCTGTTTTTGTAGCCTGTGGCTTTAAATGCAAATGAGCGGCTTCTCCCCGGCCACTGTTCCCACGTGCGTGTCTGCATCTCATGTGTTACATCAGATAAACAGCAGTTAGCGATAGAGACAGACATGGATAAAGCTGAAATACAGCTCATTTGTCAAAAATACCAAGTAAGTTTTGTTTGATGTATCGTGTGGTTGGTTTATTCAAGCCTTTCTGAAATGATGAGTCCCACACAAATGCAGTACACTCACACATATTAGTGTTTACTGACACCATGTGGCAGTTAAGAATTACATTGCGATTTTACTGTCTTTATTGCAAACATGCTCTGTTTTAAAACCATTTTAAACTGATAAAAATCCCAGAGTTTTAACAGATATTTTAATCCCAGTTTGTTTCCAAAAAAAGTTCTGTGAAGATGTGTATACATGTTATTATACAAATACGGCGTCTGTCAAACAATTCGATGGGCGGGAAAAACAGCACTCCTACGTCACGTTGTGGTAGGCCTCAAAATCACTGAGATTTGGGTCATTTTTTACATCAAAAATATCACTCCAATATGACTGTAGACACAGTATACCCACACACCAGCACTATTTTACATAATAGCTAGAAAAATATTATGTACTGGCATGATGGCAAAGACAAAAGAAATCGGGTTTTAAAACTGTTACTTAAAAATGTGTTGAAAAAAAATCTTCATTGATTGGTAAATATTTGAAAAAGAATTCAAATTTGACAGGAGTACTAATAACTTTGACTTCAACTTTATATAAAAGATTACTCATTTAGATTGAAAGTTTGCCTATTCTCAAATCTGATTTGTGTTTTCGACTTCCAGTGGTCAAGGAGGCAGCCAGCAGAAAGAAATACAACCTGATTACAGAGAGCAAGTACAAATTCAGCATGTCCAGCTTATCCTCCACCCCCCCAGGATCAGCACCCAGCAGCCCATCGCGCTTAAACACCTCTCCGAGCCAGCGATCTCCACTCCCGCCATCCCCGCTGTTGACCAATGGCCTTACAGCAAACAGATTTGTCACTGTTCACTCGCCAAATTCAGAACAAATCACTACCATGGGACGAATTGATGAGGGAGAGTACAAAACACCCATGGAGGGATGCAGCGATGATGTATTTTTCACTTCTGAAACGTCAACTGAGACCAAACCAGAACTCAGAAGTACCACAAATGTCAAGGAACCTTCAGTCAGTTTCTCTCCTGTTATTGTGATAACAGAAGCCAAAGAAATCCCTTCAAGTTCAGCAAAAGCAGGTGACGGAAGTTTATCAGACTTAGCCGATAAACCTACAGTGATCATCAGTCCGATCTGCAATAATTCTGCTGGAATGGAGGAGAAGCTCAAAGGAGTGATGCAGTCAGATGATCCGGCCCTAACTAAAGCAAAGACATGTGATGAAAGCACACATCCAATCACTGTTTGTTTATCTATTGAAGATGCAGAGGCTGGTGAAGTCCACAAAAAAATGCCAGGCAAGCAAATAATGGATCTTTCAGAAAAAGCCCCAAAGTCACTGTACCTGGAGGATAAAACCAGGCCTCTGGATTGTGTGAAGGAGATCCGTGACCTGGTGGTGGAGGTTATTGAAATAGAGGACACAATTGAGCCCTACGAAGACAATAATGATGATAAAGATGATGCTGATGATGATGATGAAGATATTCAAAGGTTTCAGGAACTAGAAGCTACCATTTAAGTGCACAAGACAAACTGTACATATTGAAGGCTTTTTGTTTTTGTTGTTGTGCAGAAGGTAATTATTGTTTATTGTGATTTTAGTTTTATTGCAATTGCAAAGTTTGGGGTCAATACGTGCTTTTCGAAGATTTTTTATTCGTCAAGGATGTTAATGAAGTGACACTATAAATATTTATATTATTTAAAGAAAGAAAGCACAACTTTTCAGCTGCGAATATAAGAAATGTTTAAGGACCATTTGAATGATTTCTAAAGAATGACTAAAATAAAACAATAAACAGGCATTTTAAATTATTATATACAATATTATGATTCTCACTTTTTTAAATTCTATAAATCAAACCTGGATACACGTTCTTTTAAAATAAAAAAAACAATACAAACGTATCAATCTAAAAAAAAAAAGTATTAAATGTTTCTCTACTGAATGAGGACTACTTATTGTGCAGAAGGTAATTATTGTTTATTTTGATTATATATTTTTTTAACTGCAAAGTTTGGGATCAATACGAGCTTTTCAAAGAAATTTGTATATTTTTATTTATCAAGGATGTTAATGAAGTGACACTACAAAAATTTATATTATTTTTAAAAAATAATCTTTTTTTTTTTTACTTACTAGCTGTTAAAAGAAATCTGAAAAAAATAACTTTTACAATTTCCATAAAAATATTAAGCAGCACAACAGTTTTCAGCTGTGAATATAAGAAATGTTTGAGGACCATTTAAATGATTTCTGAAGAATGACTAGAGATAAAACATTAAACAGGCATTTTAAATTATTATATACAATATTACAGATCTTACAAATTTGTTTAAATCCATAAATCCAACCTGGGTACATGTCCTTTTAAAACACCTATCAATCCCAAACTTATTATTTTTTTTAAGTAGTTAAAGAGGATTAAATGTTTCTCTACCCAATGAGGACTGTTTATTGTGCAGAAGGTAATTATTGCTTGATGTTATTATAGTTTTAATGCAATTGCAAAGTCTGGGGTCAATATGTGTTTTTTGAAGAAATTATTATTTTTTATTCATCAAGGATACTAATGAAGTAACACTACAAATATTTATATTATTAAAAAAATCTAAACTTACATTTCTTAAAAAAATTCTTACTTTTTAAAAATTTCATAAATCCAATTTTCATTTTTAATTTTTAAATGTATCCCTCTCAAATTAAAAAAAAAGAAAAAAAAAGTAGTTAAAGAGGATTAAATGTTTCTCTACCGAATGAGGACTTTTTATTCAGTGTAATATACATACTTCAATATTGTTCTAAGCTAAAATGTACAAATGAATTGCTATGTTCGCATTTAAATAATGTATTGACCAAATTGTAAAATAAACACTCATTTGTATTTAAAAATGCTTTAAAAGGAACTTAAATTGTCATTTGTAGCCCTGTCACAATAATCAATATCGACTTATCGCACAACACAAGGACTTGACCTCAATCATTTTGGGTGATGCAATATATATCTCCCATTCATAAAAAACAATTGTAGCAACATTTTAGCTGATTGTGCAGCATCTCTATCTCTATTGGAGGTGTCAGTGTCAGTATGGTTAAAAAACATTATAGTATTTACTATTAATTACTTTAGTATATTTTCATGTGGGTGTCTGACAACTAAAAACAGATCTGATAGCAGATATCACAGCCTCTGCTACTTTTTACCTTGCACTTTTTAATTATGTATTTAATTAGGATATACATTTCACATTCTGATCCAATGCCTAATTATTAAATTGACTGTAATTAAATGCAATATTCTTAAGAATAAAATCATAATGTTCTTTGAATTAGTGTACTTGCATTGTGATGATATTACATTGTCATTCTGTCATTATATAAGGAATGGCATAAAATGGTCTTAAAATGACAATAATATCGTTTATCACAATGTATTTTGGTTTAATATATCGTACAACAAAAATTTGATATCTTGACAGGCCAAGTCATTTGAGCAAAATAGTCCAATTGGGCAAAAAAATATATTTATCAACCCATTCAGACAATACATTTACAATGAAAGAAAAAAAAAACTTGAACACTGACCCAAAATGCAAAGCTGCATCAGAGTCTGCCATGAACCAGGTCAGACTGTTTAACCACAGAGCCACGACACAGGCTTGACAGGTGTGTTCACCGTGTGTTCAAGAATCTGGCTTTGTAACATATCTACAGTACAGTGCTGTTAGTTGACTTGAATCTGTACTTAAATGACACAGAAAATAGACAGAACCATTCAAATTTTTTTTTATATAGAGATTAAAAGCTAATATTTAGTTCTGGGCATTACTAGGCTGTCAATTGTGACATGGATCAACAAAAAACACTGTCCATCAATACCTCTTAAATGAGCACGAACGCCCTTTAGGGGAATGTTTGAATGATGGGAGTGAATGATATGAATGGGATGCATGGAATTTCATCACAATTAAGTGAGAGTAAAAACATCTCCATCTCAAGTTATTCACAGGAGTTACAAAGAAAAGACGGAGAAAATGTGTACACATGTTTTTCTTTGTATTTGATATTGCACCACATTAAATAAAAAGGCATTTAATATAAAACAGTAATTACGACAAAATTCCCAGGCACTAATGAAACTTAGTATCATAAATACTAAAACGCACATCGAAAGAACACTTGAGTTTGGCTACAAAATGCGTGTGAAGTAGATAGCAGTGCACCATGATAAGCTAAGATGTGTACAGTATCAAAGGCAAAATAACAGGCAACATTGTTTTGCACAATCACATTAGTGTAGTAAAGAAAGTTTTTGTTCCCGTTGTCACTATGATGCGATGCATTTAAGACCTGCTGTATCTAAAAAGCATTTAAACCTATTGTAATTTCATAGGGAGACCACAGTGGGGCACCACTATCATCGAAATGAAGTTTACGATCAGTCGATGTATGTAAACATATGCAAAATTCAAGAAAATCCTATTTTAAATGAAAATGATGTCATTATTTACTCATCCTGCTGTTGTTCCAAATCTATTAAGATCACAAAGATATAAGTTTATCAAATGAGGCAATTGTGTCTCTTCAGAAGACTTGGATTAAACTGCTGTTTATAAATGTTTTCAAGCATCAATGATTTCTTCATGAAACCTTTGATGGAGAAAGATATTTATATGTTTAAACTCTATTTGTTTTCCAAAGATGAGATTTGAAACAACATAAAGTAGAGGAAATAATGACAATTGTACATTTGTGGCTTGTACAATATTTCAGTTTGATCCATTGTCATGCAGATAAACAGATTTTATGTACACGTTGGTGTTTCTAATGCTTATACTGTAACTTAACTCACTAAAAGAGCATGCAACTGAAATCCTACTTTTGTTATATTGCACAGAAAAGGCATCAGTTTCCTCAGTGTTTACAAGCAATACATAGTAGGCTAAAGCTGAAAATACACCATCTAAGCTCAAAACGAGGGCTGCAAAATAAGCTTGGTTGAAAACATTCTGCCTAAAACACATTCAGACTTGAAATAAATAATAAATACCCATATATTTTATAGAAAGAAATACTGATAATGAAGGAAATCAGTAGTGTCGCTTTCACTTGAAATGATAGAGAGACCTAACTAGCATTATTTAAGATCCATTTAATTGTTTTCTTAGCGGTTTCAGGTTGTCCTGACTCTCCTACCGTGACGCAGTATAACCGTAATAAAACTGCTCATCAGGTCGAAAGCCGTAAGCTGTGGCGGGACGTGCTGAATTCCCCCCGGTCTGTCCATAACCGTCTGTCAAAGAACTGGAGAAAAAGAAAAAAACGAATATCTTTCAAAAAACATAAATCATGTTCCAACTTAATTCATTAAAAAATAGCTTGTAAAAAGGCAAGACAAATGCTGTAGGCATCACTAGATGGCGCTCTGATTCTGCAAACCAGATGAAAACAATCTGCTACACACCAAAATAAATGAACATTATCACACCAGGAATGGTTACAAATTAATTACCATTACTTAATTACATTTAAAAACCAAGAGAGTTAAATTAATTGTTTGATACAAAGGGGCAATTGATAAATAATGTGTATTACATTATTTTACAAGGAGCAATACAATCATGTCAAATTATATTTAATAATATGATGTGATGTATTATTCAATGCATGATATTCCACAAGGCACTCCCCATGTCAGATTTTTTCCAGTTAAATTATTTCCGGAAAAAATTTATTGTGATTAAACTAAAATAAAATAATTAAAATAAACATTTGTTTTGACATAATTTAAATGTGTGTACTGTCTGTGTATATTTTATTTTGTATATATAAAAACATAATGCATGAATATATTTGAGAAAAAGTTCATTTAAATTTAGATATAAAATATATGTGCATATGATACAAATTATATATAAATTGAAATATCTACGTAACAAAATTGTTTTGTATAGTTTTGTTTCTATGTATGTGTGTGTATATCATACATACATGATAAATATATTATAATACACACACATACATTATGTCAAAACAAACTTTTATTTTAGATTTGATTAATCGCGATTATTATACCACAAGTGTTCACCAATTAAAATGTTTCTACATTTATATAATCATGAAAATTCTATATTAAATAGCAAATGGTGTTATATTCATCAAGGAGGAGGAGCAATTGGAACACGGCACATACTATATTAAAATAACATTATATTATATCACAGATAGCGGAGTGTTCACAAATTGAAACTTAGTTGGCATGACAATCAGTCAATTAACCAACAAATAAATAGAATTGTATGTAATTCTTCGATGCAATTGGCCAATGGGATCATGTCACATGAGCTGGAATAGATAAACTAGTATAATCCACCTCTTAATTGACAACACACACTCATAACTGTGGCCTGTCCTCTTAAAATATGAGTTGTTTGTTTTACCCCTTCCAGCTCCCATAATGCTGTGTTGTTTTTAGACCAAATCATTTCCAGCGATCGGTTTCATGAATTCCTCCCGCACTCTCTGGGCAGCAAGCCTGTCTTTGCTCTCTGAGGAACATCACACTGCCCGTCTGGGGAAATTTCAGACTCTGTTAAAAGGCTTGAGGAGCAAAGGCTGGATGTCGGAAAGTTTGGGTGAAACCAAAGCTTGTAACTAACAGAGTAGGTTGAAAAGAAATGATGGGGAGGATAAGGAAATGTGTTGTAAGTTAGGCGATCAAACAAAGAATGTCCAGGTAGGAGACAAGCCTAAAAAATGGTGTTTGTGTTACAGTACAATGATCATCAGAGAGAATCGTTGATCCAAAAGGGATTCAGTCGTGCTTTCTAGGAAAACTAAAAATGTGACGTCTTCTGTTAGGTTTAGGAAAATATGACATTTCTATTTCTTTTTTTTTGTATTTAGGTTGTTTATTTGTCTAATAATTAAACCTTAAACAAAGTAATTAGTAATAGAAGTAATGTTTGGCTTTCTACATTGTCATTATTTTTACACTTGAGAAACCAAACAGCACGTTTGGTGATAATCTGGAGATCTAAGGCTGGATGGAAATATGATCCCCAAGTCTGGCCCCAGTTGCCCTTGACAGTTAACACTGAGGTGAGACCCTGTAAAAAAAAAAAAACACCCGGAAACTTCTAAACAGGAAAGAATCAAAGTTGCCCTTTCTCTGGTGCCCATGAAAAGAAATTGTTTGCCATCATGCATATACAGTATGTTATTAGTAGGGTCAGACAGAATCTGCAACCATTTTTTGCTATTTCTGCAGAGAATTTTGTAAAAAATAAATGACAAAAAAAAAAAAATCGGCTGATTTATGCAGAATTATTTTAGGAGTATCATAACTAAAAACTTAATATATGACATTAAAAAAATCATATTTTTTAACTTTTATTTAATGCAAATCCAATTAGATCCACTTATTTGGTAAACAAAGCAAGTCTCTTATATATAATATATCTACTAAAAGACAGAAAATATTACTTTACAGACTGCATTGTAAATAAGTCATATAAACATTTTAATATTACTATTATTATATAACAATAATATTAGTGAAATTAATTTAACATCTAAAAATCTGCGGAAATGTGCGGATTTTGTGAGGGCCTAGTTATTAGTGATAATATACACTAACCAATGACAAAATACATAGAACAACAACAAAAGAAACAACTTTTCTGCCCTTTAAAAGGGTGTACTTGCAATACTATACTATTATATTATAATTATTACTTTTTACACATTACATATTACAAATAGTACAAAATTGTATGCAACTAACATTAAATCTAACCCTTATTCTAATCATAAAGTAAGTGCATGTCCTACTACATATTCTCACCAAGGTTATTTATTTAATAAAGTAAAAATAGTTGTGTTTTGAAATATTGACTAAAATGTCTTAAAAAAAATGTTTAAATGTCATTTATCGATATTATTAAGAGTTAAATTTTTTTGGGCCAATACTCCGGTCTTCAGTGTCACACAATCTTTCAGAAATCATTCCATATGTAATGATTCAATGCAGGGCTTGACATTACCTTTTTTAATCACCAGCCAGTGTGGCTAATAGTTTTTCAACATAACTAGCCACTTGCCATTTTTACTAGCCACAATTTTGTTGTTAGAAAAATATATATTTATATGCAAACATTTGACTTTGGCATGCTAAAACTACTTGTGTTATGTCCACACGAGTCCTCATTCATTTCACTTGTTTTGTGTGTTGTGTATGACCTTGCTCAATGAGCATGTGGTTTCATAGTGTCGCATTGCAATTAGTTCTTGTTTTACATGACTTTTCAGGTCTCAACACTAATGATTTACCAAATTTTTCTCTGTCCACACCAAAAATAAACAAATAAATAAATAATTTCTTAGCCACAAAATAAAAATAATTAGAAATTTTCAAAACAAGCAAAATCTAGCTGTATACATACACTTTTTATTCAACAAAACCTTTTTTTTTTAAACTATTGACATTTTAATAGCTGTTTGTCTGGTCTATGTTATAGGAACCGATCACATCAGTTGCATTTCCAGGCACGGTTGATTTGCACAAGGAAACAGGAACACGCAGGCATTTAAAAACTAGAGCATCACATCACCTGTGCCCGCGACACTAAAGCCCTTGTCAATGAGTTTGAGTCTCACCATGCGCATGATCATAGTCTCATTCGGTATCCACATTCTTTCTTTTGCTCGCGAACACAGTTGTTTTTGTAGTGCTGCTTCTCGATGGGCATCCTTATTGTCAAACTTTGCTTTTAAGAAAACTACAATTTAAAAATTATTTTCATCCAGCCAAAGTGGTTAGTGGGTGTGCTCGTCTAACCTGCCACAGCAGAAATCTACCAGCATTTGGCGGGTGTTAATGTCAAGCCCTGTTTTAGTGTATATGCTTTTTTATTTTTTGTTGATTAATATAGATTACACAATAAACTAAATCAAAACAAATCATTTTGAATCAAATTAAATTATTCTAAAAACCTGATTAAAATTTTATGTTTGCTAATTTGTTAGCATATCAACCCATGTGTTATCTGCCAAATAATGCTAGAGGTTTTCTCAGAGCTGCCTTTAATTATTTAGCCATTTGTTCTATTACTTTAAACCAACTGGTCTGCATTAGTGAATATATAAAGTCAGCTCCCCATAAGTTCACCCAGGTGTCCCGGCAGAGCAACCACAGGTGTAGTTCATCACATTAACTGTGGACTTGTTACATAACATTTGTCAACAGAAAGTACCCAAAGAAAAGTCAAATAAATAAATGACATTTGGTTCAATGTTCTCTAATGCAATGAGATGTAAATATTATCTCTGACTTAAGTGTTCAAGAACTTTTTATGGCTATAGTGCAATTTGTGCGATTAATAAGGTTTATGTAATCCTAGTTTTAAATCAATTTATTTTCCCTTAACATATTTTATTAATTACCTCAACGTGAATTTTGTCTAATTATATGTATTTTATTTCCTTAAATGCAGCCAAGAATTTGTGTTTTTCAACCTCTTTATGAGTTCTTTATGAGCTAAATGAAAGATTGCTTTTGCGAATCTATAAATAAAAGCAATTCTATTTAAGGCTTTTAAAAGAGCTGTTCCCAGCGTGTCTGGCTCCTGGCTCAGCACAGGGGAACTGAGGCTGGATTTCATTATTGTGTTAACCTGGATCTCTAACACCGCACGGACAAAATGAAAACCACACTTTCAGGCCGCCCAATTCCCTGTGCGATCTCGGTGTATTCTACAGGTATCGCTTTCAAAGAGCTGTGAAAAAAAACATGACTTCCTCTGTTGCCCATATTCACTTGCTCCTTATTTTTCAGCACCTCTCTTCTGACTTCATGACAATGTATTTTTTTCCCCCTCACAGGCTTATGAATAATTTAAAAAGCTCTCTCTGTTCTTGGATCCACGTCTTTTCTTTGTTATTTTTATACTAACATTTCGATGGACTCATTCTAATCATCATTAATGACCCCATATCAAATAATCCCCTCTGTGATCAATGCGTTGAAAAAGAGCTCAAATATTTTTCACACAAAGTGGGCCACGCCATAAATCATAGCATCAAGTCATCACATTAGTGCTTTGCTGAAACCCCTAAACAGTAGGTGTATGGCAACTGAAGCAGATTTGGAAAAAGCTGAATAGAGGGAGCTGTGTTTACTCTCAAAGCTGAGAGTATTGCTGTTGGAGGACTGCTGTGGCCTGCTGGGATGCCGGAGGACCCTTTTGACACAGCACTTTTGGGCCCTGCTCTGCTTAAGACAACAAAACTGGTAGACAGGGATGTGTGTGCGGCGCAGAAATAACAGAACCAACACATCCTCTGCAGCCAGCGGGACTGATTCATCATGTTTAAATGTACCTGCTGGGGAAGCCCTGCTGTCCTAACAGGTCTCCGTTCTGATAGTCGGTGAAGAACTCTGGACTGATGGCACCATCTGCTGGGATTATTCCATCTGCAGCAATCATAAAATAGCTATTACAGATTACAGCCAGAAAGAAAAATGCATCATAACTATTAACATTTTTTATTAAATTAAATTCAATTCATCTTTATTTCTATAGTGCTTTTACAATGTAGATTGTTTCAAAGCAGCTGAACATAGAAGTTCTAGTAAATTGAAACTGTGTCAGTCCAGTTTTCAGAGTTAAAGTTCAGTTTAGTTCACTTCAGTGTAGTTTAAATTTCACTGCTAAAGGTCCAAACACTGAAGAGCAAATTAATCGATGGGCAGCTCTACAATTCCCAAACCAAGCAAGCCAGTGGTTTATAATCATATGTCGATACTATTCATATTATATGAAGGTACTAGTTAATTAGTTAATTAAAGTGATTAATAACCAATAAAGTTATAGTAACTAATAACCTTCACTTTTCTGATTTTGATTGTAATGCAATAAGTTGCACCTTTTGTAAAGCTGCTTTAAACCAATAGTTATTTTGAAAATCGCTATACAAATAAACTTGAATAGAATACTATTGAAACACTAAATAAAATCAATTAATTATTTATATATACAGTTGAAGTCAGAATGATTAGCCCCCCTGAATTATTAGCCCCCCGTTTATTTTTTCCCCAATTTCTGTTTAACGGAGAGATTTTTTCAACACATTTCTAAACATAATAGTTTAGAAATAATAACTCATTTCTAATAATTGATTTTTTTTATCTTTGCCATGATGACAGTAAATAATATTTGACTATATTTTTCAAGGCACTTCTATACAGCTTAAAGTGACATTAAATGGCTTAATTAGGTTAATTAGACAGGTTAGGGTAATTAGGCAAGTTATTGTATAACGATGATTTTTTTTGTAGACTATCGAAAAAAATATGTAGCTTAGAGGGGCTAATAATTTTGACCTTGAATTGTTTTTAAAAAACTAAAAACTGCTTTTATTCTATTCTATCTATTCTAAATAAATAAGACTTTCTCCAGAAGAAAAAATGGTATATGCTTTGAAAATTTCCTTGCTGTAATAAACATAATTTGGGAAATATTTAAAAAAGGAAAACAAATTCAAAGGAGGCTACTTCAACTGTACATATTTGTATTAAAGGGATCATATTATGCTCTTTACAATTTCAATACTCAAGTATAATGTTGCAGTTTGAGCAAAAAAAAAAAAAAAGTTATAAAGCAAAGTCCACTTCAATGGTTGTTTTTCCTCTATATTAGTAAACACTGTTAATGAATCTCCAATAACACACCCTCCAAATTATCCCAAATATCCGAACGCGACAAGTCTTGATTGAGGTGAATTTGTAGTGAGTTGTCTCGAAAAGACACTAGGAGTAGCAATTTCTTATTGTTTACATTCACAAATATAACCAAAAATTATTTAAACTTTGTATGTTTTTAAATGAGTATATTAAACAGATGAAACCAAAGAAAACTCCTGACAGATGTCTTTCTATGGTGCAAATTATGTGTTCAGAAATCCATAGATCAAGAGACTGAGAAGATTTTAAAACACATGCACATATTTTGTTTGTTGTTGCCAGAGTATTCAAGGCACAAGAAACAAAGATGGTGTGTTTTTATGTGCCTTCCATTTAATAGTTGCACTGCAAAAATTTTCAAGTTTTGGTCTTGTTTCTATTCCAAATATAAAAAAAACATTTAAATCAAGAAGCTTTTTCTAGAATAATATGAAAATAACAATCTGCCCATTTCAAAGCAAAAACAAGGGTATTTTGCTTACCCCACTGGCAGATTATTTAGCTCGTTTTAAGGAAAAACACTTCATTTTGACTTAATATTTCTGAAAAAAATATAATTATTTTAGCTTGTCTCGAAAATGCTTTTTGATTTAGGAATTTTTAGATATTTGGACTAGAAACAAGACAAAAGCTCTAAGTAAGTAAAGCATTTCACTACACACATTCAAACACCCTTTTCACAGGAACTACTTTGTTACAATCCCTGCCCAGTATAACCTGCACTGTAGAAGAGGTCTGGCCGTTCCAGGATGTCACCATTTTGGAGGAAAGGCTCTCCATCATCTCCATACATGAAAGGCTCTGCCTCATCCATCTGCCGGTTCTCCACCATCTCCAGCCACTGCGAGTTATGCCAACGAAACTTCTCACTCTGGATCTTCTTGCCCCACTCAACATCATATTCCTACAGACAGAAGTATTAGCACAGGGCACAGAAAGGCTCTGCCTGTACTGCCTCGCTGCATGCGCTATACCAAATTCATGGGATGAATCAGGTGCGCTGTGTTCCTTGGCAGAAGGATAACATGGTAGCTGTTTATTTTAACTCAACAGGGACGGAGCGTAATAAAACCCCTTTGAGGTTGGTGGAAATAGCTAAGTTAAGCAGCCCAGATCTCTGATTAATCGTCCCCACACGGGGTGGAAGCCCTGGGGTTCTGACAGCCACCTGAGGGCCAGGCCTCAAACAGGCCTCATTGTCACCGGCAGGCACAGTGACACCTTTTGCTAGTGCACAAATTCATCTTTGTGAAGCATTAAAGACTCCCACAGCTAATCAGAGCAATGAATGTGGTCCGATACCCCGGCTAATCAATCTTCAGTTGGCTGAGCTCATGACGTTACTGAACATTTGGGTCCGAAGGAAGGTTGGGTGTTGTATAAACAAATCTGGTGAAAAACTCTCAAAACCTATCCAGAAATAGCATGTAAAAATGAATTATGAATTGCTTCTCCTGTCTCTGTAAAAAAAAAATCATTGCCATAAAGGCAAAAACAAAATAAGAAAAACTGATTTTAATATTTGTATAGAGAAGAAAAGAAATGTACTGTAAGTGAATATGTGGTATTCAGCAGATCTGTGTTCTGTCCTCAATTGCCCACGTGACACTAAGCAGGCGTTTCTTCCTCTCTCTTTGATGTGGCTCGCTGCTTTAATGGCCTTTTCCGATCAGATGTATGGAACACTTCCCTTGGCCTCAAGACCAGCCCTAATTGCATTAATCTGAGGCCTGGGACAGATCACATATGACAGAGCTGCTTCAGGACAGCTTATACATTTAACCCGCTAGCAAAGGTATTCAACCCAATAGTCTTTCATGTCAATTGACCCTGACTACAAACCACATGTGCCATATTTATCATAAGCAATGAAGTGCTGATTTTATTAAGTAGCTTTGAATTGGCACGATGATCTCCATCATAAATTACTCAAAAGAAGAAGGAAGAAAAGTTTGAACTGGTTCTTTACATTGTTACTGTAACAAATCTATTAGATACTACATTTAATAAACTTTAAATGGAAAGGATGGGCTGTAGTTTCCATTCTGTGCTTAAAACTGTTTTGAGTAAAGATCTAAATTGTTTATTTAGCAATGAACATTGGATGAATATTTGCCAAATCTGAAAAGTAATGTCAAGAAACTTAGGAGTACGCTTATTAAAATTTCTAATTTTGAATGATGCGAGAGTGAAGAAGACTTGATACATGCCCTGTGGTCCTGTTCTAAAATACAGGAATTCTGGGTTAAAGTGCACAATTGCATTCAGGAATTTTCTGGAAGCTGCTTTTCGTTTTGTCCTATAATATATGTATTGGGAGACCCATTCATGTTGGGGTCTGGTGTGAAGATGTCTAAATGGATTCAAATAAGTATTATGATTGGTAGGCAAATCATTATGAGGGGATGACGTTCAGCAGGTCCACCATCATTTCAAGAATGGGTTACGGAATTGAAGAAGGTGGCAGCATATGAAAAAATGACATATAGATGGGGAAACTATTTGTCATTTTTAGAAGATGAATAAGGTCACTATGGTGAGACTCACGGTAAAAGTGTAATTATCTTATTTGATTTATTTATGTATTATTATTAATATTGCATTGTTATTTTATTTATGTATTTTTTACTATTATTATTTTCTGTATGTGTGCTTTTTTATTTATTGAGTTTATATAATTTATCTGTATTTACTAGATTTATGACAGCAACATCTAATTACAGTAACTGCCGCTATTGGGGAAGGGAAGGTAAAGGGGTTGTTAAAAGGATGTTAAAATGTGCAAACTGATGGTACTGTTAAATTATTAATTAAATAAATAATAATAAAAAATAATAATTAATACATTAATTGAATGATAAAAAAACTTTAAAATAACTGTTCTAAAACCTTTAAAATATTTTTTTCTTATTATTTACATTTTTATGTAGCTGTAACCAAACCCTAACCTTATCTGATTTAGTCTCATGTCAACATAATGTAAGATTTAAGACAACTAAATCTATGATAGATGGATTTTATATTGTTATATATGCATTCAAACTTCCTCATACTTTCAATCAAACATATGTATTTGTATAAATAAATATACACCATCCCATTTATTATTTTAGACATTTTTGTCATTTAAAACATTTTTGTTTCGTTTTATCTGTAAAATCACATTATAATTATTATAAAAATGTTGTTAATAAACTGAAGTGTTAACAGACCTATTGCCCTTAACAGATGTTATTAGATATGTTAACAGATGTTACCAATTAACTGTAGTCAATTACTTATTATTAAAAAAAATAATTATTTATAAAGAACTTATTATTTTAACAGTTAAATCTAAAATGAGTCAATCTAAAATAATTATAAATTAAATCTAAATATAATTATTTTTAAAAGCAAAATCGAATTTTTTTTTATTATTAAGTTAGATTAAATCACAAAATAAATACAATGAATACTGGGCTAAACAATTGTGCTACCAGCAGCCCATTTTTCAGAATTTCTGAATGAATTTTTAAAATGAATTCACAAACTACAGTCTGTGTGTTTTTTCCCCTCAACCATGTGATTTTTGAGCACTGCAACTTATTTTGTGGTAAATCCTTATGATAACTATTTAAACTTTGCCCACTGACACACACACCAACTCATGAATGTTTACATGAATGAAACAGCACACCATTAGCTTAAGACTCATACAGTACTTACAGCAATGATGTCCAACGTATTGTCACACACTTTGCGTATTTCTGCATTTTTGTCATGCATCAGGTCAATGAGATATGCTGGAGCCTCTGAAAAGTTAACAGTCAAAGGAAAACACTCTGTATGGCTGAACAACACCATCATTACATAGCAGCAGATTTTCATGAGACAAAGGATACGCGTTTCTTTTATGATGACATCTCGTGTGGCTTGGTGAAACACCATTTGGTAAAAGACATACACAATCTGACAGACAAACTCATCATCTTCTTGCTGGGCTGAGGATGGAAAGACAAGAGAATATTCTCTAACATATGTCACAAACAACTATGAAACTGGCATTCTAATCATCTCAATGTCTCCTACCATTCAGCAGTTCTATTAGAGCAGGAATGATGCCCGATTTGGCCAACATTACAGCACAGGAGTCATCCATGGAGACAGTGCCAATCATGATCACCACTTCCAAAATGAGATCATCCTCTGCAGAGCCTAAAACAGTAAATATATGGGAAGTTATGGCCAAATGTCAAACTCCCTGACTTTCACTGATTAAAAAGCTGAATTTCCACTGGTTTAAATGAAAGGAACAACAAGCCTTTTTTATGTTTTGTTTAATATTAAAATGGTTTGAGTTTGAATGTCATTTTTCGTAAATTTAATAGCCACTATGAGAGCAACAATGAATAACTTATAGGGATGTACAGATCCGATTCTGTAATTGGAAATCGGGCTCGATCACGCGGTTTTAGACTCAATCAAGATATGTACATATATATATATATATAT
>CAIGQZ010035027.1:16941686-16966900 GCA_903798205.1 Danio tinwini
TATTATTATTATTATTATTTGTAATTTCAGTCATAAATATATACATTTTGTGTCTCTACGTTGAACATCTCTGTTACATTGGATATAAAAAGGCATAACAATCTGTTATAAGCACTGAAAGAATAAACATGTGACTTTGTTTTGTCACTTGAATCTGGAAGGCATTGAGGAATCGACTATTCTAGCTCTTCTCTCATTAATATGTATAAAATATTTAGGATACATTAACATTAGATTAATGAATTAATCAACTCTGTTTGTGTGATGTTTGAGTGAATTTTCTATTCACTTTTTAAAAACAATAATATGATAAAAAAGCATAAAATAAAATAAAAATGAATGAATAAAAAATTTACATTTAGTCAATTAGCAGACGCTTCTGTCCAAAGTGACTAAAAATTGAGAAGGCATTCAGCAATTCAAGAAGAGGCAATACATTCACAACAAGTGTTAATTTTATTAGTGCTCAGAGAATTAAGTGCTAGAGTAAGGATATTTCTACAGGTGGTTTGTCAAGCCCACTAACCTGTGTGAAGCACACTTCATTAATGCACAATGATTTTATTTTGAGATATTGAGTGATTAAAGAAAGTGTCTGGTGCAAAAGTGCAAAACTGGTGCAGGTGTCGGTTAAAGTGCAGAGAGTTAAAAAGACTGTGTTTTCTACAGGTGGTTTGTCAAGGCCACTCACCTGTGTGAGGCACACTCAAAATTGCATAATGTTTTGAGGTTGTCATCTGGCATGGTAGGGGGGAGAGAAGAGGGGGCCCTGGTCTACTCCTTTAAAGATAAAATAGAATAAAAATAAAATAGATATAGTTCATTAACAGCAATGACAACCAAAGTCATAAAAAGCCATGATGGTGTTAAAGTTGGTGAAACATTAAAAATAATTTGTGAACAATATAATGCTCTCTTTAAAACAAACGTTAATTTGATATGATTTTTTTTTTAGGTTTGAGTATTGTTGACAGCAATTGATGATTGTTGGCTTGGTATTTTCACACAGTTATTTAAAATGTGAGTAGTGTAAACTGTGGAAGCGATTAATCCAGTCTGTCAATGTTACTGTGAGATATTGGTCAGTTCAGAAGCCAGATTTCTATCAACAGCTGCAGTTACACTCATTTGTATTGTAACCGATAAGCTATTTCAATAAGAATAAGAAAACATTATAATACAGCACAGGTAAAAAAAATGGATGACATACTGTAATACAGGTAAAACAAATCTTCACATAAATCCTCAAATATACAGTATTTGATATGAAATTATTAAGAAACAATTGGTTATTTATTGGAAAAATTATTAAAGGTAAAGTTGATTCCTAGACTTATATGCATTGTGCAGTGTAAAATAGTTGTATTTTGTGATTCACAAGTGTTTTCCGTTTATTTTCGGTTGTGAATTGCATTATGGGGCCTTGATCTCTGCTCTGTTAACTTTTGCTGCTGAAAATTCAAGTGTAACAAAGGGACGGTTTTGACATTTTAGTAGTTTGAAAAAAACTATAATGTATAAGACATAATATCTAAAGAAATAAGTGTAACTTTAGTTTAGGTATAACAATTCATGGTATTGACAAACCATTAACTAACACTGCTAGCTTAACAACTAATTATCTGCTTATTAATAGTTAGTAAGGTAGAGGTTGGGTTTAGGTTTTAAGTAGGATTAGGGATGTAAAATAGGATCATGATTTATAACTGCTAATGAACAGTTAATATCTTATTAATAGACGGGTAATAAGTTAACAGCATGAATTGTGACCTAAACTAAAGTGTTACCGAAATAAGTCTGTAAAATAACAGAAAATGTGCTGGCAGTTTATTACAAGGTTTTTGTACTGCAATTTACAACACCAACCCATACAATATATCACTTTAAACTATAAATAATATTAATAAAAGTCACTTTTTTTATTTTCAAGGTTAAATGTTGTTGGAAGAAAGGTCAAGGTCCCATAATGCAGTTCTAAATGGGGGGAAATAATAATTATAACAAGAATCACAAAATATGGAAAACTGTTATAATTTACGGATATTTTTAGTGTGCAGAATAAAAAGTAATCCAATTCTGTCTATTGCAGATGACATTGTTCTGTTCTATTTTGCATTGATTAAATGTATTGTCCACATTTGTAAGTCTGCCAAATGATCTAATTAGCTAGCTTGCAATAACGTTAGCTGATAACATGCTAAAACTAACATTGTATTAACTAACATTAAATTAAAATAACATAACATAAAGTGTTTATTTTCTTTTTCCAGGCCCATGTAAAGCATTATGGGAAATTTAAATCCCCTTTTTAATTGCAACAAAGCTACATTATTGCAATGCTGTTTTGGCTTTTATAGCAGAAATATTTAATAGTGCTAACATGCCATGTTACTGTTGCCCTTCTACAAGAAAGGCAAAGCAGACGGCTGAGCGTTAAGCTATACAGAGTGTGAACAAAAAATATACAGGACCAAAATAAAACAGTCCACAAGGAAACACTGCCCGGTGTTACTATTTTTGACTTTGGACTACTGAACTATTGGTTCACATGACAAACCCTGCTCACAGTTTCGGTATCACAATCCACTCACCCTGCCAGTTCTCTCACCTATAACACTTCAGCAAGATCTTCCCACTAATTATCTGATGATCTGATGCTTGCTTCAAATTTCCAAGCATGCATCGACCTGATGACTGGTATGTATGTCCTTTAAATGACCAGCTCTTTGAGGGAGCAGATGTTCCTGCTGGATTTAAGCTGACATTTAGCTTATGTTGACAGAAAGCGAATTGCTTCAAACCATCTAAAACCTTTAAATGGGCCAGCAATAAAGCATTCCATGGTGCTGTAATACAACTCAGTCAATATCTTGGCATTTCAGTCCAGTTTGCTGAAAAAAAAAGGTTTCAAAACTGGGATCTCAGAAGTTCAGATGTGTTACCCCATTATCACTTGCTATTAATAATGATACCTTTCCAAGAACAAGTAATGACTCAATGGTGTTGTGCAAAGTGAGTGAGAATACACAAATGCATGCTTGGAAACTTCAACACATACACATTCCCTTGTGATGCTATGGCTTTGAGCTGACCTTTATATTTCTATATATAAATGTTCAATGATTTTGTTTGATTTCTAATAACTATTGGTTCATGACAACAGCTAATACATTTAAAAAAAATTATATTTCACATTCAGACAAGAATATAATCAAAATGATCCCTGTTCACACTGACTAAGCAAATTAGAACAATGAATTTGTTACATTCTGTCTGTGTTTAATGTCCTTTTCTTTGTCTTTTGTTGCTGTTTTTTATTTATTCATTTTTGGATATATAATTGGGACAAATCCAACTGTTGTGTTGAAAAGTGCAATTTAAATTTAATTGAAAAAAGCATTTTTTGGGGTCAGTTGTCACAAAAATACTTTTGTGTATGCAGAGACTAATTGAGTTATGCTAAAACAAATTCTCTCTGAAACCCATTTTCAAAAGTGTTCATTTTCAGCCTGTCTGATTGCTACACACTCCAAAATTTAGAATAGTTTAAACCCAAATTTGGATAAATTACGGCAATCCCAATGGTGGATTAAATTTTCAGAATTCATTTTTAAACTAATGGTTTTTCTCAATATTTAATCGAAACCCAGCATTTTAAAGTGTGTTGTCATGAAAATGAACAGTCAAAGTGCACAATGGAATTTCTAATTGGATGTCATGTAAATAAATCGGAATTCAAACTTCTAAAAAAATTGTTGTCCAATATGATTTAAATGTCTTTATGTTTCTTGGCCTACAGTGAAACTCTATGCCTTGACCTGTGAGTACATTAAAGGGGAGAAGCAGTTTTACTACAGAGCACAGAACTTCTACAAGGACGTCCCGCCATCAGAGGAGGGCATGATGGGAGATTTTGTGGAAATATCAGACATTGACCTTGAGGGCTCAAGACAGTTCCTGAAAAAGTTTGTTGTATGAATTGTTTTCTACTCATTGGATACTGAATTATTTAGTTTATTATTATGTTTACCTACTTGTCAATATAAGACTACATAGAAGCACACTCTAAAATTTGAGTTTTACAATTTTAAAATCAAACTTAAAAGGAAAGTTTGTTAAAGTCTGAAAAACATGGCACGTTGTAATATGTCATTAACATATTAGTTTCATTATAAAATCAATATATATAACATTTGTAAATATCAATCTTTTTTGCATATCACATATTGCAGTCTTACATTTCACCTTTTCACTGTTTTCACATATATAGCTTTAGATCGCAAGTCCTGAAGATCAGAATAGCCATAGCTTCTCTATAACATATGAAACATGAGCTTAATTAACACGTCCAAGCTGCCAATCGCATTTGCTTCATAAATAGTGATCAGCTGTTGTCCTTTAAAAAGTTAGCCCATGAACCTAGACTTGAAGCCTTTAGATTTACATCTCATCAAAAATATCTTTGCAAAATGTGAATTGATTTTGTTGTAGTATTTTGAAGACTTTGAATTGCGATGAGTTACAGTTGAAGTCAAAAATATTTGCCCGCCTGATTTATTAGCCCCCTGTTCATTTTTATCCCCAATTTCTGTTCAATTGAGAGATTTTTCCAAGACATTTCTAAACATAATAGTTTTAATAACTCATTGCTAATTGATTTATTTTATCTTTACCATGATCACAGGAAATAATATTTCACTAGATATTTATCAAGACACTTCTATACAGCTTAAAGTGACATTTAAAGGCATGTTAACTAGGCAGGTTAGGGTAATTTATTGCATAACAATGGTTTAGTTTAATGAATTACAGTTCATTAAGTGTTAACAAACAAAAGGCCTACAAAGAATCCGAAAAATACATTTTTCAATCAATTTCTGAGGCATCTCATAGGCCAGATTAACATGTGAAAATGTTTATGTTTGAAAATAAACAGCCAATTAGGTTTTCAAGCATTTGATGCTGTGATGAACACCACTGCCATTAAAATACACTGTTAACAATTTCCTAGTATCTAAAATAACTTCCTGGTAGCAGTTTGCCAGTAATTTACTGTAAATCAATTACAACTAAAATACTATATTTACATTTACAACACCAATTATCTTGCTCTATTATTTATTTTGTATATATTTACTGTAAAATATACAGTAATTTTCACAATGCATCTAAAATACAGAAACACACTGCATAACTGTCCTACAGTAAATCACAGTTCATATTACAGTTAAATACTGTATAACTTACAAAAAATGTTAACAGTGTATCTAAAAAAATCTGAATTGTCTTAAAAGCCATTCTAAAATTTTTGAAGTGCCCATGACAACAATATCTTGCATGTTCATTATCATTATATGCAGTATTATTGAATAATGGCACATGCCTATTCTTAACAGGGTCCAGGAAAGGCTGGCACCAAGCGTGCGTTAGACTGCGGCTGTGGAATCGGCAGAGTGTCTAAAGGGGTTCTGTTCCCTGTGTTTGAATCAATGGAGATGTTAGACATGATGGAGGAGTTCATCCTCCACGCTCATGAGTGTTACCTCGGGGATTATGCAGACCGAGTGGAGTCCTACTACCTGTACAATCTGCAGGAATTTACTCCCTCCAGAAAGAAATACGATGTCATCTGGATGCAGTGGGTCGCCTGTGAGTAGATGGATGCATTATTTTATTATGGATTCATTT
This sequence comes from Danio tinwini, assembly GCA_903798205.1. Taxonomy (NCBI): domain Eukaryota; kingdom Metazoa; phylum Chordata; class Actinopteri; order Cypriniformes; family Danionidae; genus Danio; species Danio tinwini. Next base: position 16,947,375 of record CAIGQZ010035027.1, read on the forward strand.
ATGTTTTACAATGAGACAGTTGAATGATTGATTCTGATTGGCTGATGAACATTAAGGCGCACAATTATTTTCAGATATAAACACAGCTGAAGTAGTTCAAGATATAAACACAACTGAAGTAGTTCAAGATATAAACACAACTGAAGTAGTTCGAGATATAAACACAGCTGAAGTAAGGCATTTTAATCCACTGCAGTTGGAGGCCAAAACCCTAAAGATGTCTTGAAATACAACATCATGTATTTACTTGTTTTCAGTGGTGGAAAGAGTACTGAAAAATTATACTTAAGTAAAAGTACCATTACTTGCCCAAAAATGTAGTCCAAATAAAATAAAAGTATCTGTTGTTAACATTACTCAAAATATGAGTAAATAGCTCCTTAAAATGAGTAAAAATAGCCCTTTTAAAAGTGCTCAAGAGTAGTGAGTGTTACGACGTGAAATGTTGATGCATTTACATTTCTGTATGTGTGTGAAAACGTAACATTCTGTACAGAATTTAGTGATTGTTTCAAGGCCATTTCATGAGTTCAGTCCTCATACAGTACACATCTTCATCATCATCATCCATCTCTCGTCATTGCATGTAATAACTTTTTGTCTTCTTGGACAGTTTTAATGCTTCCACACTGTACATGTTTGCTGCATTTAAAAAACGTTCATGTTGTTAGGTTGTTCTGTATGATGCATTTCTTTGCGGTTTAATTGGATGGAAATCGCAAGACTGATTATTCTACTTAGCCAATCAAACATAAAAAATATATAAAAGTAAAAAATAAAGTATGAATGCAGGTTCAAGGAAAATAATGTAGTAAAATTACTATAACAGCACTAAAATGTACTCAAGTGCACGTTTTTAAAACTATTTAGTAAATTACAATTCCTGAGAAAAACTACTCAATTACAGTAACTTGAGTATTTGTCATTTATTACTTTAAACCACAGGCAAAAATGCTCTCAGTAAGAAATAATTGATTGCAGACTGTTCAATTATTAGAAAATAATGCATTTATGGAGTGTATCCTGACTTGTTTATTAACATTGTATGGTGTGCAATTGTATTCAGATGAACGCATGACTAAAATAGTTCTAGGTCTTGACCATTTATCATATCAATTTTTATCATACCACCGAAAGAGTTGATGTTTGGTTTAATAACCATAGAAAAATAATTGAATCCAGTGAAAATAATGCACACCTGAGGTCTAACAACCACATTATTTTCTTATGATGCAATGGCACACTGTCAATTATTCCTTGTCTTACATATTTTGCAATGATAATTAGCTTGCATTTACTCTTTTCTGCCTACCTACTTTTGCTTATTTTAGTAGCTCTCTTTTCCCATTTGGTGTAACGAGAGTAGCAGTATGCAAGACAGATTCTTGTGTTGCAGTATACAGTTTCATCTCCCTCACTGCTGTCTGTGTGTATATTTGACACCAGTGACAGAGATATCTACATGATACCATTTAAAACCATATAAAGACTTCTGAAAGTGCATGAATGATTGCATTCCTATGACTGACAGTGATGACAGTTTTTTAAAGACATAGATCATTAGATCATACACACATATGTTTTGAAAGGAGGAATGCAGTAAAGAATGACAGGATATCAAGACAAAAAGAGGTTTCCAGGTATCAAAAAAAATTTAACTTATTTTAGTGAGTGATTAGTGAATATGTCCTGCTTCATTTCATTTTTATTTTATGTCCTGTTTAATTGTACTCTCAAAAAACTAAAAAAAAACCCAGAAAAAACAAAACAAAAACAAAAAAGAAGTTTATCATTAACTGTTTGTAACCTTTTGATTTTATTTAATTTGTTCGTTTTTTTTAAATGTATGTTGTCAGATTGCTTTAAATCAATTTAAACGTGCTAGAATCGAACACTATTAGATTTAATCAGTTAAAAATATAAATACATAAATACATCTAGAATAATTTCTATGAGATCGTATTACTTATGTCACAATCACCAGCGATCTGGCAGATTCTACAAATCCGACGGTATATGGACTACAAGTTCAGTCAAGCACCGCTCACTCACACTTGTTCCAGTTTTCCTGCTGATAGCTAACACACAGCTGAAGCTGTTCAAAATTGATTACATGGACTTTAAAAACAGAGCACATACACACACATCAGTGCTTAGTCTTGTTATACTGATACTATGAAGATTACAATGCGGTTTCCATTGACTTGTCTTGCCTTGTTTGTTTGTTTGCTTATGTTTTCTGCTCCCAGCCTGTTTTGACCATTCGCCTGTGGATTTGACTATGATTCTGGATTTTCTGTGTACATCTGTTTGCCCCTGTATTGACCATTGCTTGCTCTGACCATCTCTGTTAAATAAACCTGCGTTTGGATCTGCACTTCCGTTCCATTCACATTACAACTTATTGGTCATTGACAAAGCGCCATACTCCACACAATACATGAATTAATAAGAAGCATTTAAAACACATTGGATGTATTGACATATTACCAAAATCTTGTTCTTATTTGCTTCATTTATGTTTAAGTAACAAATATCAATCACATGAAGTTTATTAGTTCAATTATGTTAAAACTACGGTAGCCGAGAGAGCTTAGCGTGCTGCAATTTAAAAAAGCACAAAAACACCAGCAAATAAAGAAATGATCTTCATCAATTTGACAGCACACGTGTTGGAAATTGGTCACAACACAAACAATAGTCACAGCATAATAACACATCCATATCTCAGCAGGGTCTGTCATGTTTTTGGGTCCCTTAAAAACACTTCCGTTGTGTTACATGGGTATTTGCAAGTGTTGTGACCAATTTGCAGCGTGTTTCTTCAGTTGTTTGTGTTGTGACCAATTTACTGCGTGTTTCTTCAGTTGTTCGTGTTGCGACCAATTTGCAACATGTGTGCTGTCAAATTGATGAAGATCCTTTCTTTATTTACTGGTGATTTTTGTAATTGCATGTGCTTTCTTAAATAGCAGCACGTTAAGCTCTCTTGGCCACCGTATAAAAGTATGTAATCCAAATGGATGGAAATTTTATATGCAATCAAAATACATATTTGTTAGGCCTAAATATTTTTTGAGTTTATTTTTATCATACAGATTAAACATAAGTTAACAAAGACAGACGCCAAATAAATTGCCATTTTGTCATTAAACAGTTTTATCACCAAAAAAAATCTTGATAGGCATATTTACAACAATTATTAATATGATGACATTTTGATTGATGATTATTGTCACGTAATGGGACACTGACATCTGAGTTGCAGATCCAAATGCAGGATTTATTATAAGAGAACGGCCAGGCAATGATCACAATTAGTAGCAAACGGTAACATGCAGGCAAATCCAGAAGAATGGTGAATAAGCAGGCGAGTGGTTGATCCGGGGCGGCTAACAACATAAAACAAAGCAAGGGTCAAACAAGGCAAGGCAATGCAATGCAAGGCAAATGCGTCGTAAAGTTCATAATATAAACAAATATAACTTAATCAATTTGTGTTGGGACCCTCAACTCTGCATTTTTTAGAGTGTATATGTTTTGCATTTTTCAGGTCATCTTACTGATAAAGACCTGATGGAGTTTTTAATGCGTGCTAAAGAAAGCCTGAGACCCAACGGTGTGATCATCATTAAGGACAATATGGCGCGGCAGGGCTGCAAGCTGGACCCCATTGACAGCAGCATCATTCGCCACTTGGACATCATGAAGGGCATTATTCAGAGAGCAGGCCTCAACATCCTGGATGTGGAAAAGCAGGAAGGCTTTCCTGAGGCCATTGTTCCTGTATGGATGATCGCCATGCGCTGAATGAAGCATGTGTTTAGAAGAAGCAGAGAAAGTTTATACATGTACTTATGTATAGTATTACATAATATGTTTTATTCCATTTTTTATGTTTTTCTAGTAGCATTCTGACTACTTTCACTGTATATTATCAACTCAACTTAATTTACTCTCAGAAAAGTACAAGAGCTGTCACTGAGCAGATTTACTTACACTGAGCAAATTTACTTAAGTTACTTTAAAAGAAGTGTTAAATTATTAATTACAATATTACAATTGTCTGAAAGTAATTACTACTAGTAATTACTCAATAAGTATTTAATTACTTGACTGTAGTTACCTAAAATCTGTATAAATACCAACGCATAAACAATAGAAATAAAAAAAATATTAAGTAATTCTCTAAATTTGAGGCTTTATTTAGCTATATTTAACATTTCATACTGACACTGTACTTCATTTATTGTGTCTTAAGCATGTTCAGTTGTTGGAAAAATGTAACCTTTAGTCAAAAAATCTAGTTAAACAAAACATCTGAATGATCTGATTTATACAGAACTGTTGGATTTAAGGCAAGTACATTATAACTAATTGCACCCAGCACTGGTACTTACAGTAGACACAAGTGCATTTTCATTGCTGGAATAACACGCAATCACAATTAAAATTAGAGAAGTACTCAAGAAAATGTACGAATAATCCTTTTAAAAACTACTTTGCGTGCTTGTTAGTTTAGCCCAGTGAGATTTGATCAATTAACAGTTACCACTGAATAAAATCTAATTCAGTTATCACTGAATAAAATCTGTAATGTGATGGGGACGCTGACAACTTAGTGCGAATCCAAATGAAGGATTCATTATAAGAATGGTCAGACAAGCAATAGTCAATACAGGAACAAACAGATGTATACAGGCAATCCAGAGTTGTGGTCGATAAACAGGCGAGGGTCAAAACATGGCAAAGCAAGGCATAGGAAACGCGTTGTAAAGTCGCATATACAGTAAACAAGATTCAGCACTGATACGTGTGTGTGTGTGGAATTTTTAACGTCCATGTAATCAGTCCTTGACAATCCTCCGGCTGTGTGTGTTTGCGCAATCAGCGGAATCCAGAACAGGTGAGTATGAGCGATGCATGACTGAACTTGTAGTCCATATATCGGCGGATTAATAGTTCTATATCGATCTGTGTGTTTACCAGCAATGTGCCAGGATTAGATCGCTGGTGATTGTGACAAAATCCGAGATCTACAGTATGCAAAAACTGACTTTCAGCAAAACACACTTTCTGAAATACTTTATATAATAAAGGCAATTAATCTGTAAACAAAATCCCATAAAACAAAACATTTGTTATTTACAAAATGTTTTTTTATGTATAAACAATATGAACTTTACCTAGTGCTCATTATCAATATTTGTTTTCCTATTCAAGTGTAAAAAAGCAAAATAGCACAACATAAAAATTAAATATAAGTAAAATATCCTTATTAACATTACAAAACAAGACAATAGCATTGAGCATTGTGCCTTTTAAACTCTGTGGTCAAATACACAAACCCAATGTACTGATACACATACAATCTGATTCTGTTGATGCTTTTTCTGTCCAAGTTTGATTTCTGTTGACAAATTTGACCTTTTGAAAAGGTACTGCCCCCAGTGACAGCTTTTGTAGTTTTTTTTTTTATCATGTAGATGTAAAGTTTAAATCATGTAGAATCACAAATGTGTTATTTGTTTTTGAGGGTTTTTTTTTTCAATTTTAGTTGAAATGGAACAGACAGATATATATAACTATTGTATTTTCGAAAGATTTAGTATTTTGTATATTTACTGTAGTGTCATACAGCTAATTATTTATTTATTTTTATTTTTTACAAGAGGAAATGCTTTTGTCTAGGTAATAATTTTGTCTTATATATCTACAGCTGAAGTCAGAATTATTAGCCCTCCTTTGATTTTTTTTCTTTTTCAAATATTTCCCAAATAATGTTTAACAGAGCAAGGAAATTTTCATAGTATGTCTGATAATATTTTTTTCTTCTGGAGAAATTCTTTTTTTGCTAGAAGAAAAGCAGTGTTTATATTAATTTATGGAAAAAAATCAGTTGTTAGAATAAGTTATTAAAACTATTATGTTTAGACATGTGTTGAAAAAATCTTCTCTTCGTTAAACAGAAATCGGGAAAAAAAATAAACAAGGGGCTAATAATAATTTTTCAACTGTGTGTGTGTGTGTGTGTGTGTGTGTGTGTGTGTGTATATACCGTATATATGTGTGTATATGTTACCGGTCAAAAGTTTGGGGTCAGTTTTTCTTTTTAATTATTAATTTTGTTTAATAATTTAAATAAAATTATTCTGTTCATCAAAGCAGCATTTATTTATGTAAAAAAGGGTGTTAAATTTGTTACATTTGTAAAATTGATAAATTTGTACTATATTTTTGATTAAATAAATGCAGCTTTGGTGAGCAGGATAAGCTTATTTTGAAACATTTAAAAATCCTACTGACCCCAATCTTTTGACCGTATATATATAATATTTATGTACAATTTAAATGTGTTGGATGTTCCATGCAGTTTTTTTGTTCTGGTTTCTCTAAAAGCTGATTTTCTCTTTACATATTTAAAGAAATGAAGCATAAATGATGTCAGCAAGTTCAAAACTTCATTGTATTCCCCAAAGCATGAAAAAAACCACACTGTTTAGGTAAATGGCTCTCAGATGGAGTCTTTGTAGAGAGAAAGGGAATTATCCCTGGTTTTGACAGACTATCCTTTTGTATCTGCCCTGGGCTCCGTCCAAATCTGTCAGAACGTGTCTGCATAAAGAGCATCGTCAAGTCACCTCAAATATACGCCTCACAAAGATGTCTTGAGCGGTGCAGTGTACAAACTCAAGCAGGTCCTTTTCCCCATAAATAGACTGTTTGTCGAAAAAAAAATGCAAATACTCACAGCACGCAACGCAGTCATGCCTGTTCTGTTTTTGAGTGATCTACACTGGTTCTTTCCCAAGTGAATTCCTTGCACTCACAGGATTTTACAAATACATTTTTCAAAGTTCAAAACACCCTCAGGCTGCAGTCGTATTTCGTTCATAAATCCATGTAAATAGCAGCCAAATGTCTATTCACCTATTCAGAAACAGTTAGCATACCTGGCAGTTTCTGCTATCAAGTCTAATCTTTTTCATTTCCCTTACAGGCAGTCTGGCAGCTAATGGTCTGTATTAACAGAAATAACATTAATAAATTTGGTCATATTAGAGCTGAATTGGGCTGAACTCCAAGCACAGAAAGTCAAACATAACATTGACAGACAACTGGGAGTGTTGCACTGACACATGTAATTATATACAAATGATCTTGTGCCTAGAGCTGGCAGTGGACAAAGACAACCAAATTCAGGTTCATTTAACAATTATTTCTTATTTTTCGAAACGATAAATGCTCATTTGTGGTGTCAAAGTTCATGATTCAATCTAATTTAATCAGAATTTATGCTTTTCATAAGTAGACTTTAGCCCCGAAGTCTAATAACCACAGGCCAAGAAAATTGGCCCTCTGGGATTTGAAATGTGATACAAGCAATTGACATATTATGGTTTGGCACGAGGGAAAGAATAATAACAAATATATATTTAAATCTCAGAATATTCCATTTAAATCATTATGAAGGATTGTGATGATTTTGGGGTTGCTCCCTGCCAGGAGTGTGACAGAGTTATAGCCATAAACGTTCACAGCGTGTTGTCTGGTACGGGAACTCAACCTTAATCTAAACGTCAGCTCAAAGGCCAGAGCTCAGTTACACCTGCTTTTTATAGGCCATGCTGATGTTCAATCAGTTATTTGCAACCCGCTATCACAAACTGCTTTGTACCCTGACAAATTACAGCAAAATGAATTTTTTTAAATGTCAAAATGCTTTCTGGCATCACAACTTAAAAAGAAAGTTCATCCAAAAAAGAAAATTTGCTGTTAATTTACTCACCCTCAGGCCATCATTGTTAATTTTTTCCACAGTTTAAACATTAAAGATTTTTTTATAGCTGCAACTGTGTTTTTATCAAGATGCAAGGCTATACTGGCACTTTGAGAGTAAATAAATACACACCATCTAAACTGTTGTTTTAATCAAATTTAATTTAATTTTAAAAATTGTGTAGTTACCTGATGTATGTCTTTCCAAACACAATCAAACTGATATGTCGCACTCATTTCCCTAATTGAAAAAGGCGAACAGTTCCTTTACTTAAATTAGTGAGTCAACAAATTGACTTTATTTTAAATAAGTGAGTTGTAACTTAGAACTGCACATTTAATTACTTACTTACCGGTTTATTCACTTTCTTAAAGTCAAAAATTGCTATTTACAGTGCAGGAAGTGAGGACTGTATTTAATGTAAAAAATGGGTTCCACACAATTAAGTCAACTTGTTAGTTTTTACATATTTAAGTGGATTGATCATAAAACAATTAAGTTGTCCCCCCAAAAAACTAAAGAATTCAGTTGTTACACCAATTTTAATTAAATAGTTTGAACAGACAGCAAACGTCATTTTGGCCCAATCCCAATTCTACCCCCTAGCCCTTCCCCTTAGCCCTACCCCTCGTTTTGCGTGTTCACGCCAAGGGGTAGGGGTGTCCCAATTCTCTACAGCTTGAAGGCGTAGGGCTAAGGGGAAGGGGTGAATAGCCCTTCGAACGAAAATTTTTCAGGACCACCCTCAAAACCAAGGGGTAAGAAAATTTCCCAGAATGCACCAGCCACAGCGACAGTATTGCTGAACCCGTAAGTCAGGAGATGCACAAATTAGTGTTTTTTGTCATTATTACGAAGTTTTACAACAAACAAACACATGTTTTATTTATTCATAACCGCATTTGTGTTTTACGTTCATGCTTTTTTTTTAAACACTAGGAAAAAAACGCAAAATTTTGCAATCTAATCCCTAATCATAACTCCTGTACAGCAGTCACACAACATTCTGACACTCTATGACATTCCAATACCCTGTCAGAAAAGTTAAGTGGCTGGGAATGAGCTTTTTACAGTGTTTGCTATAATGCTAGTGTTGTTTTCGTGTCTTTACAGATAAATATGGCCACGGTGAAATACACAGTATAGTTACGATCTTATTGCCACATTAGATCGTTATGATAACATAATATATGCCTTTAGTGATTTCCTGAAGATAAACACCAAAAAATAATACAACTGGAAAAACTACAGCAGTCGAGATCATCTGATCTCATGTGAAGCAAGAGATTGCGATGACATATGATGACATGTGCAGGTGTTGAAGTGCTGTTCCAATTCTTAGTAGTAAATTTTGAAGCCCTTCCCCTTAACCCTCGGTTGTAAGGGCCAAGGGGAAGGGGTAGGGGTACAAAAATAGAATTGGGATTGGGCCTTTCTCCTAAACACATGGGATGCTACTTTATACATTGTAAACCCCGCTGTTGTCATTACTAAAGATATTAAGTTAATATAACTTGACATTACTTAAAACACCAAGTTTTACCATCAAAACGTAAACAGATGTGTTTAACTTACCGTTTTAATTTCTTTAAATGATTCACCATGTCTCTGTTTAAAATGATTGGTTGTGCTCAGGGCCAGAGCAAGCCAAACTGCCGCTCTAGGCAATGGACTAGCACGCCGCCCTCAACCCGAAAGTGAAAACAAACCTGACCAGTTCAAAAAGTGAGGATGGGGGGTTGATGTTGCGGATGAGTCAGTACGTTGGGTTGGGCGGCGGGGAGCGTTTGCCGCCCTCACTATTATGCCAGACCCCTATTATGCAAGTGTTCTGTTGATGTTGTGGATGAAAGTCAGTATGTTGGGTTGGGTGGCGGGGTGCATTTGCCGCCCTCATTATTATGCCGCTCTAGGCGGCCGCCTAGGTCGCCTCTATGGACGCGCCGGCCCTGGTTGTGCTTGAAATTCTGCCTTGACAACCGTGCTGATTTGTAGATGTTACTGTATGTAGATGGTAATTTTGCTTGTTATGCTGAATTTTGCTGAAGCGCAGTGAGACAGAGGCACTACCCGAACCCATCTGATGAAAGAGAAAAGTTAAATTAGTAAGATATTTAAATGCTTATATACATTTTTCTTAATTAAAAAAACATGCAGGGGCAACACGGTGGAGCAGTGGGTAGTGCTGTCACCTCTCAGCAAGAAGGTCTCTGGTTTGAGTCCCGGCTGGGTCAGTTGAGATTTCTGTGTGGAGTTTGCATGTTTTCCCTGTGTTGGCGTGAGTTTCCTCCGGGTGCTATAGGTGAATTGGGTAAGCTAAATTGTCCGTAGTGTTTGTGTGTATGTCCTGGTCATGCAGGTTGGGGGTTGAGCATTGGGCTAACGACTAACCTCGTAAAAAAATAGATGTTGCGAAACACCAACATGGTGTGGCTAAATATCAACTTTGATATAAACGGTCCCGGGAGTAAGTAAGTAAAGTATATAAAAGCTGAACATTTTGGAAATTTAGTCTATTAGCCATTTTAAGTTATCTGTGCTTAAACATTTAAGTTATCTGTAGTTAAACATTTAAGTTAATTCAATGAAGAGACCACATTTGGTCAACTCAGTTAATTGAGTTGTCAATTTCCCATTACTCAAACAAACTGAGGGATTCACTTTTCTCAAATCATTTGAGTAGTCTCAACTTATTAGGGTTTACAGTGTATAGTCTGTAAAAACCTCTAAAGCAGAGCTGAATGAAGAGCTGAATAATGAATTACATTATTCAAATGCAAATTCAAATTAGTAAAACACCAACTAACAAGTTGAAATATGTTGCTTTGCCTGCATATCCTGCATACAAAGAACTGTGAGCGTGCAAATTTGCTGTTAATTTATAGAAATATAAATTTCTGTGTGTGTTTTAAGTAAGCTCAGAGAAATTCAGAAATACAGATTCTGCAATAGACCAGTACCATAGTACTTCAGAATTGCTTCTGGTTTGATCTGGTTGCTTAGTCAGACTGGTTTCACTGAGGATAATGCAATTATGGCCACAGCCACCTTAAAATGTCAGCCGCAAACCACGGCTACCCCATCAATGATCATGTGACCCTGTTTGGCCTAGCCTGATGTGGTAGATTAGTTGCTGAGGTCAGACATTTGTCCTTGTGACTGGATTGGGTTTTTAGAGTTCAGGGGACAAAAAGTGACCACACTGGCACAAACAGTAAACATAGTTTATCCTTCAGATTCAATGCCTGTTTTCCAAATTAGCTCAGCCTCAGCAACCATCCTGACTAGCAACACGTGTTAGTTCGGCCACAGCTTAGCCAGAAGCTTGTTTTGTGTGTTATACATCCCAGTTAAAGCAAGAGGAAAACATTGGTATTTCTCTGTATACGTCGAAAGAGTGTTGGATGTTAAATGAAGAAAAGAAATCCTACGTGCGAGCCTATTAACTAACGCAAGCTAATTAGCTACAGCTAGCACCTAATTTAATGACGTTGTACAAAGTTTCATTGTAAACCCACCCAATTAGATTCAAAGCAGCGGGCACAATCCGTCTCTTGTAATCTGTTGGTTTTGCTGTTTGTGTGTAAACTTGTAGAACCACCTTGTAGGCATTTTCTTTTCCTCTCAGTCCTTCCTCGTGCTGGTTTCAATTCGCTAACCTTTCAGATCACGCCATAATGAGCCAAAATAACTCTCACATGCACACTGAGACTCCCTGAACCATTTTCCACCAAGACGTTTAGGTTTGCCACAGCGTCAGGGGGAGGATGTTGTTTGTTGATGGGAACAATCTCCAACATTTCAGAATGTTTTGTGGTGAACTACATTGTGCTGCAGCCTGGCTCGCGAGAGAAGATCACCATGAGAGAAAATAAATAAGAGAGTGAAATATAGGGAGAGCCTGAGAGAGCTATTAAATCTAAAGAGTGGATGAAGCGGCAGGTATTTCCTGCTTCTTGATCTTCTGGAGCTGAGCTCATTTTTCCCCCACTGGGGGTTCAGGCTTAGTTTGTATAATAACTTGTGGGATAATGCCAACAGTCTATTATTCATTTTTCTTGGAGGGGGAAAATTACACGGCTGGAAATACACTGTGTATCTTGATTGTTTAGCATGAACATGATGTGTACATGCATTAATTTACTATAGGCTGTGTTTCTCAAAATCATATTTGTTACCGAAATAGTGTTGGTGTTTTCCTTACCGCCAACGAACATTCGGAAAAAGCAAAGCACACTTGTGTGATGTGAAGTAATACTTAATATTAATTCCTTACATGTATGTAGAGCTTTTCTAGACACTCAAATCACTTTACACAGTGGATCTTCTCATCCACCACCAATGTGCAGCATCCACCTGGATGATGTGACGGCAGCCATATTGCGCCAGACCGCACACCCCACACCAGCTGATTGGTGGAGAGGAGACAGAGTGATGAAGCCATTTATAAAATGGGAATGGTTAGGAGGCCATGATGGACAGAGGCCAGTGGGCAAATTTGGCCAGGATGCCGAGGTTAAACCCCTACTCTTTTTTTGAAGGACATTTTTAACAATCACAGAGAGTCAGGACCTCGGTTAAACGTTTCATCCAAAAGACAGTATAGAGTCCCCATCAATATACTGGGGTGTTAGAACCCATACAGATCGCAGGTTGAGTGCCCCCTGTTGGCCTCATTAACACCAGCAACCTGCATACCTAGCTTTCCCATGTGGTCTCCCATCCAGGTACTGACCAGGCCCTGCTTAGCTTCAGTGGGCGACCATGGGAGAGTTGCAGAGAGCTACTGTAGCTGCCGGCAGTACAGCTCTCGATCTGTGGTTATACAAATAACTTTGTATGACCTTAAATAGGACTTAATCATGCACATAGGTAAAATAACCAGTGAACATGCAGTACTATTACATAAACAACTTATATTATGTCTGTTGCTTGCTCTGAAAAATCAAGCGCTGTTTGTGTAAAGTGTGCATTTGCATAAACCTGAGTGATGTAAGAAAAAACTGGCAAACATAAAATAAAAAAAAATTGTGAATCAGTCCTTATATGCCATGCCCATTTATTTTGAGCAACAATTTGACATTAGTTTTATCTCAATTAGCAGTTAGCAAAAATGTTCACTTTACAGTCTATGAGATGTCACTAATGACATTCTAGCCAATGTGATTCACACATTATCGTTCCAACATTCCATCATTGGTACACTGAGCCATTAGTTACAACAATCCAATGCTTTAGAAACGTGATATGCAGTACAGTGATATCCAATAAAGGGCATTAAAATCCTAACTTTTCACAGTCATGTGAATAGTTAGGACACCCTATTAAATGCTATTTTTTTCAGGACATAAAAATGTATCTGATCTTTGGCAGGTCTCAAAATTTGGGAAATAAAAATTGGTCAGCGATAACATATAGCTGAACCATAGACTGTAAAAGATATGGACGTAGTATCTGTGACGTCACCCATAGGTTTCTGAACGCTGCAAAAGTCTCTCAAATCTGTAAAAAAGTTAAAAGCTCAGTCTATTGTAAGCTATTATGAATCTGTTTTTGGCGTCTTATGAATGTCTTCCATGTGTTTTTTTTTTTTTGTTGCAATTATCTTTGGAATTTTAGTTTGTTGCCTGTTTTTGCTGTATTTGGAAATTACTAATGCATAATAATAAAATTTGTATTTTTTTTTAAAAAGAAGCTATAGACGTTTTATAGCCTACAGCTAATCAATCTGTCAGATTCTGGAGTGCATTACAGGTCTAAAGAACATTTAAATGATAAATGATCTTAAATAAAAGAAATACATTTATAGAGATAGTATAAGTATATAATTTCACTCACCTTTAAAATGGAGTCAACTTGAACGGTTTGTAAGCACAATTAAGTCCACACAGCATGCCATATCATCTGATAATTGCAGGAAAATTTCCAAAAGGCAAATGACTGTGTAAAGAAACATTAACCAAAACAAAAATACGATGTATATGCCGAGTTCAGCGGCTAATTAGCCAGAATCAGCTGAGGTGACGAGACAGCGAGCAGCTAGTCCTAGCTGTCACTCAAGTGGCCACGCCCTTAATTATGCAGACTTAATATAACTTAATAAAAACGAAACGGATGAGTTATAAAAAAAATTCACAGTTGTCATGAAGGGTAATCATAGCTATATGCACTAAAGCCATCGTTTGTACCAGGCTGTAAACATGTTTTTATCAGCTGTAAAAAAGGCCAATTTACCAATGCAGATAGAAAGCACTTGGACTTCCTGGAGCCAGCCCCCCAAGGGGAGTCGATGAATTGCAGTTTTAGTTACTTCTGTATTGGCTTCACAAGGGAGAGCGGGAGGTTGCCGCTTACAATAACATATAGCAATAACAAAAATAAGCCGGCACTGCTAATCAAATGACTAAACTGATTATCAACAAAAGTTTGAGAAGTTTGTTGGTCTGGAGCTTCAGGTGTGTGTTAACTGTCCCACACCTAAAGCTCATCCAGCTCCTAAAGTCATACAACAAGACAATTATCACACAGAACTGAAACTGTGTTAACATAAAACTCCAAAACACCTTCAGAATGATCCGAGAGACTGATACTGTTCAAAATTTTTTTTATAACTTTAAGTAATTACCCTAAAAGTGGATACAGGCAATTAAGTCGTGTGCCACTGTGGAAAACAAAAACCTGCCAGTCTTTCTGCCAGGATGTTCTTAATGTTGTCATGCACAATCATACACTATAACAAATTGTAGTGTTGTCAAAAAGAACTATAATTTATTACAAACATTACCTGACAAAAATCTTATCGTCGATACCAGTTGTAAAAGCAACAAATAATAACTTGACTTCTAGTTGATCATTTGGAAAAGTGGCAGAAGATTTTTCCAATCAATCATCTGTTGAACTGCATCCCAATCATCACAATGACTACATAAGACCTATTGGAACCAGCATGGACCCAAGATTCTTACAGAAATCAGTCAAGTTTGGTAAAGGAAAAATCATGGTTTGGGGTTACATTCAATATGGGGGCGTGCGAGAGATCTGCAAAATGGATGGCAACATCAACAGTCTGAGGTATGAAGACATTTGTGCTGCCCATTACATTACAAACCACAGGAGAGGACAAATTCTTCAGCAGGATAGCGCTCCTTCTCATACTTCAGCCTCCACATCAAAGTTCCTGAAAGCAAAGAAGGTCAAGGTGCTCCAGGATTGGCCAGCCTAGTCACCAGACATGAAAATTATTAAGCATGTCTGGGGTAAAACGAAGGAGCATGTATGGGGTAAAAACAAAGTAGAAGCATTGAAGATGAATCCAAAGAATCTTGATGAACTCTGGGAGTCTTTTGTCTAAGCAAAGCCAGACCTTACTAATTAAATAATTAAAAATCAAGGCATGATCATATTTTATTTTGGTAAAATAAGCATAATCTAGGGGCCTTTGGCTTTCATATAAGCCACTTCTGATACCAAATGATCAACCAGAAGTCAAGTTATTATTTGTTGTTTCTAAAACTTAGACTTTTGTTAGGTAGCATATTGATACTGGATTTTTTTTTTCAAATTGTATTTGATTACTATCTATACCAGCTTTGCTCTCTTGCTCTCTCTTCTCACCTGCAGTTTTGGTTTGTGACAAACGAACAAACAAATAGAGCAATATGCAAGCGTTGCTCCAGGGCTGAATATGCTAATACAACTAATTTAGCAAAGCACTTGAAAGAATGACATATACTCTTAATTGCATCAAAAATGGTATCGAATATTGATATTAGGTATCGTATCGACGTTAGAAATTTCAGTATCATGACAACACTAATAGATTGTACTATCATGCTGATAATATTACAACTTGAGATGCGCTTTTTGCCCTTTTACACATTTTTCTGTCATTCAGTATAGCGCTTGTAATGTACTGCAAGTCACTTTAAACAACAACAAAAATGTGCTAAACAGCAATTACCAACCTCAGTGAATACATTTAAGCCTTATGCAATTACATTTACAGCTCACAACATTCATTTTCATTCACACTGGCTGGCTCCAACCAAAGAATGCTGACTTTTCCTAAGCAAACAGCCGTCTCCCGGCCACAGCAAAGCCCCTGCTAATGAGAGAGCAGGCAGCTCGCTCACCAATTTCTAAGCAGGATTTATGAACCGAGCTAAGAAATATGACTTTAATAATGGTAACAAATGGCAGAGCTGCTGTCGGGATTGGCATGTGGTAGCGAGACTGAAGCTATAGAGGAAAATAACAGCCCAAGGCCAACTGCTTTTGGCAAAGTCATTCTAATGAACTGTGAAAATGCTTTGCAGTGTGTCAGATATGGGCACTGCAGAAACTGGCTCTATAAACTCCTGATTAAACTACACTTTCTGTGGTTTTGCCATCATTTAACTGTGTTAGTAGTCATAATTGTGGGCGCAGAGGTTAACAGAAATAAAGAGATGGCTCTGCCTGACGCTAGTGAACTTCAGACGTGGTCTCGGGTAGTTGCTCTTTTTAAAGATCCAAATGGAACCTGCAGATTTAAAAGCAGCCTTGAAATCAGTTTCTTTGTTATTCCTACACCAAATTTGGAACGTGAGAAAGGATTAGGACATGCACTGGCAAAAGAAATTGCACTGACAGCTTGCCGCATTTTCCGTGCCTATATATTAGGACAGTTTCACAGGAACAATTTTAGTTTTATTATTTGGGATGTATTAAGCTAATCCAAATGATGTCAGAAAAATGAACGTAGTCACTTCCCGTCAAAGATTTCCATGTAATCCTTATTACTTAGCCTTGTTCACTGGTCACATTAACCCCTGTTGTTTAATAGTGGCTAATTCAAACCTGCAGATTAACATCAACCATCACATTTCTCTCACCGAGAAAGAAATGTTGTTCATTGTCACATGACGTTAAAGAATTCAGATAAGCCCTGAATCCCCTGGTTTAACTCCGCTCCATATCCCACACAAACACATCTTGTTGGCAGATGTGGCGACACCACAAACACTTCAAAGTGCCTGCACTTAGACCTTCTCCATGCACTGACGCCAACTGTAAAAAGTGCCGGACATATGGGTTGGAAAATATTAAACCTTTCAAACAGCGGCTGGACAGCCTTCTCGTGGCAGGAGAAAATATTTTTATTACTCATCATTTAGTGCTGTTGAGGTAAATTGTGACAAAGCCCTCCATGAGTCACTGCTGCCAAGCAAAGATGAGAGAAGGGAACAGATCTGAGTTACAGTATCATGCTGTGTTAAATGAAGCTATTTGCTGAGTGATTTAAAGCAACTTGCACATGTCTAAAGGAAAGAGATTGTTAGGATAAAAGTAGAAAGGACTGATCACATCAAGTTATTGTTGGCACTGATGCAGCCTGATATGTTTTTGTAACATAAATATTTAAATGCTTAAATTATAAACATAAATCATTGACTTCTAGCGGCTGCCAAATGTGCGTTCTTGACAACTACTTCTTTGCTGACCTTTAACTCAACGTATGGCTTGACCTAAGCAGTTGTGGAAAGAGTACTGAAAAATCATACTCAGGTAAAAGTACCATTTCTTCTCTAAAAATGTGGTGCAAGTAAAGTAAAAGTATCTGTAGTAAATATTACTCAAAATATGAGTAAAAAGTAGGCCTTTTAAGGTGTTTACATGCACTTTGTGCAGGGATGTCTAAACGTTCTCTAGTGCATTTAGTGATCTTCCTATATTTGTTCGTTCCTTCCAACCTTCCTTCTATTGTTTGTTTGTTCTGTCCTTCCTTCATATATTCATTTGTTACTTCATTCATTTGATTCGTCATTCGTTCATTCATTCAGATTTTTGTTCCTGCCTTCATTAAGTCCTCTGTTCATTCATTCATTCCTTCAAACCTTGAATCCTTTATTCATTTGGTCCTTCATTCCTAGTTCATTCGGTCTTTCCTTCCTTTGTTCGTTTTTTTCTTCCATTCTTCATTTGTTCCATTAGGGATTGTTTAAGGCTGTTTGGTGATTTCAGTCATCATACAGTCGACATCCTTCATCTTCTCATCAGTGACGTGCAGTCTATAAAAAGTCTCTGGGACATTGCATTGGATTTTGGACGTCTTCTTGGACATTTTTAATGCTTCCAAAAAGTTTGCTGCATTTATAAAGCGGCCATGTGTTGAGGTATTTCAGTATGATGCGATTTACTTTCTATATGTGATTTGATTAAACAAGAATTGCAGGACTGATTTTTGTACTTAGAAATAAAGTAGTGACTGCAGGTTGAAGAAAATTAGTGGAGTAAAATTAACAATACTGCACTAAAAATGTACTCAAGGGAAAGTAAAAGTACACATTTTTAAAATGACTTAGTAAATTACAATTCCTGAGAAAAACTCAATTACAGTAATTGGAGTATTTGTAATTTGTTACTTTACACCACTGGACTAAGTCGCATTCATAGCTGAAGTTGAATGAATAAACGCATCTCGCAGGAATCAATTAGCTTAGAGATCAGCCAAGAAGTTTTCGGCAGCTGCTGGAAGTCAGTAATTAGAGTTTAAAATGAAAAAAAAAATGTGATTATTTTTGTAACAAATCACATTGATCTGCTTCACAAGCCAGACGTTAACCCCCTGATGGCATATGGTTTAGTTTTATGAAGGTCAGCATGAAATCAAAATTTACTCTATTTATTTTTAGACGTACTACCAGGGCCGGCGCGTCCATAGAGGCGACCTAGGTGGCCGCCTAGAGCGGCATAATAATGAGGGCGGAAAACGCACCCCGCCGCCCAACCCAATGTACTGACTTTCATTCACAACATCAACAGAACACTTGCATAATAGGGGTCTGGCATAATAGTGAGGGCGGCAAAAGCTCCCCGCCGCCCAACCCAACGTACTGACTCATCCGCAACATCAACCCCCCATCCTCACTTTATGAACTGGTCAGGTTCGTTTTCACTTTCGGGTTGAGGGCGGCGTGCTAGTCCATTGCCTAGAGCGGCAGTTCGGCTTGCTCTGGCCCTGCGTAATACATATTGTAGTGCTTTTTATAAACGATTAATTTGTTCACTTCATTATTTTATAAACAATTATTTTGCCCTTACAATATTTTATTAAATACCTTAACCCTCCCTTCCCCTTGAATCAACTTTTCTTCACTTCTGATCACATGGAATGCCTTTAGACGGGGCTATCAGACCGTCTCGTTGCTCCTCTGCTTTTCTCTATTCGCCAATCTTCCTCCATTTTATTAGCAACACCCATCTTCCAACAATCCAATCAGTTCCCAAAGAACGATATCCTGCACCATATGCACCATAGCATATCCTTATGCTTTTAATGTTATGCAGAGAATTCATAGAAAAAGAGGAAGTATGTATGGGTGCGGCCAACAAGAGGACTGGAGAATAACTGACAAGTGACGAATTTCACTAAACTCAACCTGTTAATATCAGCTGGGTATAAAAGCACGAATCAGGAAATAAATTGGTTGCGCACACCTGAATGTAACTCTTGCATTGCATTGAGGATAACAGAATTCGGTGAATCAAATTATTCATATGTATCCAATAAATTACTAATATGTTTGGCATTGAAGAAAAAACACTCCTGACCTTTTTTATTGAACATGAATGGAATAGATTAAATAATCCAACACTCCATTTTTTTTTATTTCAGGACTGTTTAAACTGGATGTACATCACGATATGGGGAAAATAGGAAACCTCCATTTCTAGTCGACATTAAATTCCGATGGGGGGGGGGGGG
>CAIGQZ010035027.1:16967000-17017093 GCA_903798205.1 Danio tinwini
GTCACTACCCAAAACCATTATACAACGTGGAAAGAATAGATTGTGTTTGTCTGAAAGAAAGTCATATACACAGGAGAAGGCTTGAGGGTGAGTAAATCAAAAATCTATTTTGATTTTGGAGTGAACTATTCCTTTAATTACCATGTCAACCTTGATTGGCAGGGCATTTCACCAACTATCAGCGGTTTTTCATGGAACCATCAATACCTATGATAAACCTTTAATTATGCCACTGGTGGACAGCCACTGGTGATAGTAACATGAAGAAATAGCAATCATAATAAAGTATTTCGTTGTGTTTTTCTGCTTGCTGACTCCACTTCTCTGCAGTTACCGTAATGAGTCAATCGGTTAATTCAATACAGCTGTCGCTGAGACGCAGTGTGAAAGCCGTGGGTAGTCGAAGATCTAGTGCTCTCTCAGTATTTTCCCATGAACATAAAGCTGAGACACAGTATCTCCTTCCTGTTGTGGTGAGAGGCACCAGCGAGACATCTTATTCATTCTGACGTCTCAGGGGACGCACATTAAAAAATACTCCTCAAAGCGTCTTGAGCGACTCTTTGACGTAATCGCACATGGCAAACAATGAGAAAATCTCTTCTTTTGAATATGGCACCACAACATTTTCATTCACTCTAACTGAAAACACACGAGTACAAAATACGCGCTCTCTTGTAAACAGGATTTATAATGCTCAAGAACCGTGATTTTGAGGCCGTGTGTGACAGGTCTCCGCCAGGGAAGAGAAATGAAGTGCGCAAAGTGAAACGTGAGTGTGTTTTTTTCTCTCCCTTGAGTGACAGTTCATCAGCAGGCCACAGAGATTCGATTCCATCTGTTTCTGTCACTCTCAGTTATTTCGCGTTTAGACCGAACGAACAAGGAAAACAGTGACTTAACCCCATTAACTCTGCGAGAGGTTTGTTTCCCATTAGTGGCTAAATGAAGTTTTTCCAAGTGAATCGTCATAGACAGGACCCTCAGGGCTCACTGTCAGCTGTGAAATGATTTACCTATTTAGTGTCAAAATTTGTTTACTGAATGCCTTTACTGAATGTGCTTCATTCGCCATTTTTAGTAGACATAATGATCCAGATGTGCTGTTAAAAAAGTGGCCTTTAGCAATTTTACATTTATCAAAACAATTTAATAAATATTACCATGTCTATTTATTGTTTTAATATTAATAAGGGGGACTTTTCTTAGCAATATACACTACTTATCAAAAGTTTGGGGTCAGTTTTTCTGTCTGTTTTTTTTATTATTCTGTTCATCAAGGCAGCATTTATTAAATGTAAAAAAATAATAATAATAACTACTTATTGTTTGTAGTTTCAAATGAAATTATTACTCCTTTAATTACAATTACCATTATTAATAACATTAATAATAATAATATTAGAGTGATTTCTGACAGATCATGTGACTCTGAAGACTGGAGTAATGAAGCTGAAAACTCATCATTAAAATCACTGGAATAAATGATTAAATTAAATGATAAACAACTTTTGAACAGTTATTTTATAGTGCAATAACATTTCACAACTTTACAATTTGTACTGTATTTTTGATGAAATAAATGCAGCCTTGGTGAGCAGGGTAAGCTTATTTTAAAACATTTAAAAATCCCCAAACTTTTGACCGGTACTGTACATTTACATTTTGTCTATTTATTTCTCCTTTTTCGATATATTGAATTCTTTGGTTTAAAAAGAAGAAATGTATAATAAAAATAATAAATGTATAGACCTAATTTAGGTATTATTTCTATTCTATTCACGGGCTCTTTATTGGCAATTATGAATTTACATAATTTTTCAGTTTTGCCTCATTTTGTTTTGTTTATTTTTCCATTCTACACTGAATATCTTTAAAATTAAAATAATAAAATATATTACAATATAAATTTATTTTTTAACTGTCCTATTTTTAAGCGATTAGGTTTTTTAATTATTAGATTTAACTATTTTCTAACATACATTTGGTTACACTTTATTTTAAGGAGTCCATGTTACAGTATAACTATTCATTTAACTTCTTAGTATTATTAATTGATTACATGTATAATTACTGCATGATTAGGGTTAGAATAGGGTTAGATTTAAAGTTGCATGTAATTATACATAATGATTTAAGTACATGTAACCAGTGTTGGAGGTAGCGCAATATAAGTAACGCAAGTTACGTAATAATATTACTTTACTGAGTAACGAGTAAAGTAGCGCATTAAAAATGTATTCATTTAAAAATGAGTAATAATATCTGAGTTCCTTTTTTGAAAATGTAATGCAAGTTACTTTTCAGTTTAATTAATTCACTTTTTTTTATTGCTGAATTAAAATTAAAGTAGTTACAATGAATCATGCTGTCAATAAGAGAATGTGTTCATTATTTTGATCGAAAAGGATTATTTTGAAGGAAAAGGGGACAGGCACAATAGACAGTGATTTTACTTAAGACAAATAGTACACGTTTAGCAAACACGTTGCTTTAAACTTTCAATAATCTGTATATACGGCATGTAGCTCTGGGGTCTAGAACACATTAGATAACATTATCCTAAAATATTTTTTGATGTGTTTTTTCAAATGTAAATATAGGTGTAGGTTATACAGTATGTTGTTAATTTCTGAACTCTTCAATTAAAAAAGAAAGAAAAAAAAGAAGTTCTGAAGAGATTAAGCCTCAGCCAGGTCAGAAAAAGTAAGGCAAAAGTAATATAACACATTACTTGTCATAAAAAAGTAGCTAAGTAATGCAACTACTTACTTTTTGGGGGAGTAACTCAATAACGTAATGCATTACTTTCAAAAGTAACTTTCCCCAACACTGCATGTAACATGTAACTGACATCTTAAATGAACCTTTACTCATCATTCTTTTGTTTTTATTTTTATCTATTCTATTTAATGACTGAAAATAAACTACAAATTAAAACTCCTATAGCAGTATTACCAGCACAACTAGAAAGGTTATCATTCATTCATTTTCTTTTCGGCTTAGTCCCTTTATTAATCCGCCACAGCGAAATGAACCGCCAACTTATCCAGCACATGTTTTATGCAGCGGATGCCCTTCTAGCTGCAACCCATCTTCGGGAAACATCCATACATACTCATTCACACTCATACACTACGGACAATTTAACCTACCCAATTCATCTGTACCGCATGTCTTTGGACTGTGGGGGAAACCAGAGCACCAGGAGGAAACCCACGTGAACGCGGGGAGAACATGCAAACTTCACACAGAAACGCCAGCTGACCCAGCCGAGGCTCGAACCAGCGTCCTTCTTGCTGTGAGGCAACAGCACTACCTACTGTGCCACCGCGTCGCCTAGAAAGGTTTTAGCAGCAATATTCCTTGCAATTTAAAAGTCCTGCCATAGACATCATACACTAAACATACACCTCCAGTGCCACGCCATGAATATGTAACAAATGAAACCAGTTAGGGACATCACAGGAAAACTGGTGATGTTTTGTATAAATATAACTTTCACTAAAACAAAGACAGATGCTCTTGGTTTCCTTTCTCTTTAAATTCAGCTGAGCTAAAGCAAAAGCACATTTCCAGGTCTGTCTCTGGCTGCAAGTTGTTTCAGCTCCACAAAACTAGTTTACCTTCTTGACAGTGTCAGGCAAATGTAGGTAATGAGAAGTGCCAGAGGCTTGAGGCTGATTGACGTGTGTCCTCCACACTGTACATGCTCTGATGACAACACGTCTGCCAGGCCGGAGTAATTACATGACTAACCACACACAGTTAACCCAGAGACCCAACCGCTGGTGCCTGTGTGTGTGTGTGTGTGTGTGAGAGAGAGAATGTGCCCTACAGAGGACAGGAGTTTCACAATACTTTTGGATTAAATTCCCCATTAACAAGACACTTTCTCTTCATTATTAACAATAGCTTGCATACACATATTTATTAAGAAATTAATTTTATTTTGAGAGAGTATTAAACATAATTAGAAAGAAATTATGCAGTAATATATAATGACTATTCAATATTTTTGTCTGCTACAATAATGCCATGTAAATATGTTTTGTCTGATTTATTAAAATTTTTAATTGTTTGGAAAGTTGTATATGGGGGTGGCACGGTGGCTTAGTGGTTAGCACTGTCGCCTCAAAGCAAGAAGGTTGCTGGTTCAAATCCCGGCTGGGCCAGTTGCCATTTCTGTGTGAAGTTTGCATGTTCTCCCCGTGTTGGCGTGGGTTTCCTCCGAGTGCTCCGGTTTCCCCCACAGTCCAAAGACAAGCGGTATAGTTGAATTGGATGAACCAAATTGGCCGTAGTGTATGTGTGTGAATTGGAGTGTGTATGGGTGTGTCCCAGTGTTGGGCTGCAGCTGGAAGGGCATCTGCTAAGTAAAACATATGCTGAATAAGTTGGCGTTTCATTTTGCTGTGGCTACCTCTGATTAATGAAGGCACCAAGCCGAAGGAAAATGAATGAATGAATGAATGAATGAATGAATGAATGAATGAATAAATGAAGTTTTATATGTGTATGTATTTTTTATTTTTATAGGTGGTTAAATTACTTCACTGGAACAGAATTATTCACTAAAACTAAAATTATAAATTCATTCATTCATTCTTTTTTTGGCTTAGTCCCTTTAAACCATAAATTACTTTTCATATTTTTTCCTTCATAACTTGAAACATTTAAAAGTATTTACATACAAAACATACAAAATATTTGGGGTTTTTTTAACAGAATTTTTGTTTAGTTTAATTTTAGTGCTACAAAAACTAATAAATTAAATACAACTAATATTTATACAGACAAATAAAACTACACAAAAACTAAAAAGGACAAAGCAAAACTTACTATCAGAGCAAATAAATAAATTAATTCATTCATTTTTTTTGGCTTAGTCTCTTTATTAATCAGGGGTTGCTAGAGCGGAATAAACCGGCAACTTATCGGAAGCCCTTCCAGCCACAACCCAACACTGGGAAACACCCATGCACTCTTGCGTTCACGCACATACATTAGGGCCAATATAGCTTATTCAATTCACCTAAAGCACATGTCTTTGGACTGTGGGGGAAACCAAAGCACCTGGAGGAAACCCACGGGAAGAACATACAAACTCCACACAGAAATGCCAACAGGCCCAGCTGGGGCTCGAACCAACAACCTTCTTGCTGTGAAGCGATCATGCTACCCTCTGCGCCACCGTGATGCCCGAGCTAATAAATATTAAATCAAATTCAAAATATTGGTAAAAATAAAAAAAGTACATCAATGATACAAAAATAAGATATTGCTTGCTTATTTGAAATATTAATTAAAAACTGAGCATATAATGAATGATATAAAGTAGGGCTGAACAGTTTATCATTTGAGCATCAATATTGCAATGTGTGTATCCACAATAGCCACATCTTAGAATTATATGATTTATTAACAAGTAAAAGATGAAGATATTATAATTTTTTTTGTATTATTATTTATACAATGTTGACCATGTTATTTTACATTTGATTAATCAGCTTCTGCACTTGAATACTTCTAGACTCCCTAGAAAACCATAAAGCAGTGTTTATTCATAATTTTTGCTTGTAATTTATTACAATTTACACAGATGCACTGCATAGAAAAAGACTTGATCATCCAAGTCAATCTAAATGAATGAAATCTTTCCAAATAAAGCTATTCAAATCATCTGGGGAAGTTATATTTATATCGTAATATATATCACAGTGGAGGTTCATTCCGCTGTGGTGACCCCTTGATTAATAAAGGGGCTAAGCCGAAAAGACAATGAATGAATGAATGAATAGATCACGGCAAAACAAAATATCGCAATGTCAGATTTTTCTAATAGCTGATATAAGGCATTCTGTCTCACAATATAAAAAATATATGCATTACATGTGTGTGCTTAAAAAATATGTACTTGTATTGTTCAGTATTATAATATAGGTCAATATAAATAACAATAATACTAAAAACTAGCACAGCTTATGCTTGTTAACCTGCTCTGTTTTAATCTGAACTGTTTTTACTTATCTTCATTCATTCATTTTCTTTTCAGCTTAGTCAGCTTAGTCCTTAGTCCCCTTTATTAATCCGGGGTTGCCACAGCAAAATGAACCTCCAACTTATCCAGCACATATTTTACACAGCGGATGCCCTTCCAGCTGCAACCCATGTCTGGGAAACATCCATACACACTCATTCACACTCAAACACTACACTCTCAGAAATAAAGGTACGCCAGTCACTGGGGTGGTACCCTTTCAAAAGGTACAAATTTGCACCTAAAAGGTCCATATTAATACCTCAAGGGTACATATTTGTACCTAAAAAGTACAAAAGTTTTCTTCTTAAAATGTTTAAGTACTAATATGTACTTTTGAGGTACCAATATGGACCCTTCAGTGACAGCTCTCGTACTTTTATTTCTGAGAGTGTACGGACAATTTAGCCTACCCAATTCACCTGTCCTGCATGTCTTCGGACTGTGGGGGAAACCGGGGCACCCGGAGGAAACCCACGCGAACACAGGGAACTCCACATAGAAACGCCAACTGACCAGCGGAGCCTCGAACCAGCGACCTTCTTGCTGTGAGGCGACAGCACTACCTACTGCGCCACTGTGTCGCCTTTACTTATCTTTAGTCACACAAATTAGTCCTTAACATAAACTACAAATAAATATCATTGCCAGAGGAAAACCTGTTGACACACAAACATGTACTGTAAGCCTCAAAACTGCGCACACAGCTGTTGTTTAGCTCATTTGCCTTTCTGAAGGTTAAACCAAGCAAGTATTTTATTACACCGTTGGTTATGGTTTTGTTTTCTCCCATATGAAGCCAACTCGACTACGTGAGGATAATTAAATGATTTCATATGGTAAAAAAAACAGGAAAGCAACCCCCACAATCAACACTGTTGTCTTGCGATGGACAAACTCTCCGTGTTTCAGACACATCAAAGAAATCCTGTGGCCTCTTGTTAAAACTCAACAACATCTCACGCTGCTGTAAACCTTCCACAAAACACACAGGCAGCACTTTCCTCCAACGCAGAATAACTGTAAACGTTTAATTACATTCATAAAGCAGATAGAGGCAGTAAATCACCCCGGCGCAGTATAACAACAGAACAAATGCATTACAGGAACTGTTCTTCGCATTAGGGGGGCTGTATTTCTTTGGGTGGGGTGTATAACAGTGGCATGCTTGTGTGGAAGAAGGTGGCTGTCGCTGTGCCAGTTTCTGCGGTAGTAAATACATTAAAAAGTCCCATATAAACTATTCTAGGCCTTGCGGCTGGTGTTGAGAGCATCCTGAGGTGGGGTGAGTGGGCTGCCAATGGGGGCTCAGGGTGGGCCAATTCCAGCTTGCTGATGGGTACACTTCAGGAATCACGACCAGATGTTCATTAATAAGCTTTTAGAAGACCACTGGGAGACATGAGGGCAAGAAAGAGAACAAATGCAGGGGTTGGTTCTTGTTTGACGTCCTAAAATATGCTACAAGTACACTTAGAACAATAGCCTTTGCTGTTTGTTCAAACTACTTATATAAAATAAGCTGAAACAGCACAATTCAAAAAGTTTTTTGGGGCGGACAATTTAATTGTTTTATGTTCAATCCACTTAAATTTGTAAAAAAAAACAACAAAAGAAAACATTAGGACAACTTAATTGATTTGTATTGGGACAACATGAAGAAATTGTGTTGAACCCAGCCAACAATCAAAACATGATGTTAGCTGTTTGTTCAAACTACTTATATAAAATAAGTTGAAACAACACAATTCTTAAGTTTTTTTGGGGGGACAACTTTGTTTCATGTTCAATCCTCCTAAATTTGTAAAAACTAATAAGCTAACTTAATTCCTTCATGTTGTCCGTACACACATCGATTGTGTGGAACCCAGCATTTTTTTTGTGTATATATGGATTTTTAAGAAATAGTTCAAACAAAACATGCACGTATACAGGTCAGAAGTGAAAGGTTTTAATGGGGTTTGGTTCCACACAAGCATTTATTTATTTAGCTAAAATAATCTTAATACAGAAAGTGTTTCCTTTGCCAGTGATTCTAGCTTCCCGAGCAACTGACTCTTTTGAACTTTTGAAACAACTGGTAAGGAAAGATCTGGGGACAAAATGCAAACATAGGGAACTCCAGCAACACTTGTAATTAAAGGAGAACATTTTTAATTACAAACTAAACTTTAAATTAAAAATTGAAATAAAATAAATGTTGCTGGAGAATTATACTATATATGAATCACAAAAAATACAGCATGACCAGCTAAGTCCAATTCCAAATCTAATAACTCTTATGAAATTCTTGTCCGGAACTCAAAACATGTTGCAAATCTAAAGCCCAGTTCTCCAGGAAAAGATCCTGGTTCTTTTTAGTGAATCAATAATAAACTGCTTGACGTTCAAGACAAATCCACGAATGAATGACTCTTCTGAACTGGTTCTTCTAAGTGAGTCAAAAACATAAAGTTCAAGTCTGATTTCCGAGAGAATAACTATTATGAGGCGACGCAGTGGCGCAGTAGGTAGTGCTGTCGCCTCACAGCAAGAACGTCGCTGGGTTGAACCTCGGCTGGGCTGGGTCAGTTGGCGTTTCTTTGTGGAGTTTGCATGTTCTCCCTGCGTTCGCGTGGGTTTCCTCCGGGTGCTCCGGTTTCCCCCACAGTCCAAAGACATGCGGTACAGGTGAATTGGGTAAGCTAAAATTGTCCATAGTGTATGAGTGTAAATAAGTGTGTGGATGTTTCCCAGAGATGGGTTGCAGCTGGAAGGGCATCCACTGCGTAAAATTGTGCTGGATAAGTTGGCGGCTCATTCCGCTGTGGTGACCCTAGATTAATAAAGGGACTAAGCCGACAAGAAATTAATAACTATTATGAACCAGCTCTTTTTTGTGAATCAAAAGCATAGAACATGACCAATAAAGTCTGATTCCCAGGTGAATGAATCAAAGGAACCAGGTCTTTTTAGTGAATCAAAAGCATACAGCACGACTAGTGAAATCTGATTCCCAGGTGACTGAATCCAAGGAACCAGTTCTTTTTAGTGAATCAAAAGCATACAGTGTACACCCAGTCAAATATAAACAAATGATAAGCTCTTTTGAGTCAGTGCTAATTAATAAATCATAAATTAATTAGCTGGTGACATTTTTAAATTATTATGACTTACAAACTGAACTGCAAGTCAAATAATGTTATCTTGTACATAAGTCTAGTCTTACTGTAAATCTGTGTGCTGGCTTTCTTCACATTTCAAAAGCTCATCATTACATACAAATATATGACATTACATTCCTGGTAATTCCTAACTTGTTTCAACAAAGTCTGAGCAAACAGTAAAAGACTCATGATTCATAGCATCTGTTGAAAGTTAAACAATAACAGACTCACTCCAACTACTTAAATGATCACATTAGAATGGGCTTCACACTGTTCACTATTTAAATCATTTGTTCATATATCATATAGAATCTGAAGACCAATCATTTATAATCTTACAGGATTTATTTTTTCAAGTCATTATAGCATTTATTTATCTCGCAGTTCATGTCAACATGCAAGAACATCTATTATTCTAACTAGAAGTCCTAAGAATATATTATATAGTGGTTTTATAGATATAGAATTTAAAATTTCCTTAACCTAATTTCATTCTATTATTTTAACATTTTTTTATGGATTTGAGGCAGCACGGTGGCTCAGTGGTTAGCACTGTTGCCTCACAGCAAGAAGGTCCCTAGTTTGAGTCCCAGCTGGATCAGTTGGCATTTCTGTGTGGAGTTTGCGTGTTCTCCCTGTGTTCGCGTGGGTTTCCTCTGGGTGCTCCAGTTTCCCCCACAGTCCAAAGACATGCGCTATAGGTGAATTAGGTAAACAAAATTGGCCATAGTGTATGAATGTGTGTGAATGTGAGAGTGTATGGGTGTTTCCCAGTACTAGGTTGTGGCTGGAAGGGCATCCGCTGCGTTAAACAGATGCTGGAATAGTTGGTGGTTTATTCCGTTGTGGCGACCAAAGCAAAAGGAATGAATGAATAAATGGATCTATATTCATCCAATTAAGAATTGAGTACTGAAACAAGAATTAAATCAATTCAAAATAAGAGCTTGTGATTCAGATTCAAATCAGGACATCTAAATTAACACCCATCCTTACAAATACATTTTATTTGAAGTATTAAAATATAATTTCATCTCTCTAGTTACTAATATAGTGAAAAGCTGTTTGTTATTCATAGTCACACATAAACACAGTGATGCATTTGATGAATAGGAATAAATAGGGAAGGGCAAGAATTCAGCACACTGTAAATTAAACTAAGTTTTTTATACTTAAAATATTTGAGACGAGTTACCTTAAAAAAAATTTGTTTTGTGACATACAATTTTGAGTATTGTGTTTAAATGTTTTGAGTTACTTGTATTTAAAACAAAAAAGCAAAGATACTAATAAATATTGAGTTTATTTTGAGTATATATATTGAGCAAAATTTGAAGTCACCGTAACTTAAAATATTTAAGTTGATGAACTTAAAAATTTTAAGGCAATGAGTTCCATCAATTTTTTTTAGTTCTGCTTACTTATTTGGGTTTACAGTGTACAGATCTTTGCTTTTCTCAGTTGTTTACTGATTTTTGAATAAAGAGCGTTTGCCTGAATCCATCTTATTTATGGCAAGTTGCATAGACTGTTGTTGTTTCATCTAAAAATTGATTTTGCTGTCTGAGGTTCTGCCAGATGTGCATGTGGATGTATAAGAGACTTTCAGTGAAGTCCTGGATCACAGCCTGGACTGGTCCGATCAAAGCTACTAATTCAAGTGGTTTTGGCACAACACACAAGAAAAACTGTAGGTGGACTCAGGTGACGTGCCTGCCAAAACATTCTTGTTCTGGTGACCTCTAGAAGCTTAACTCACAGGACACAAGTTAATTATGTCAGTCAATGCCGTAAGTACTAATAAATAAAGAAGCTTGCAAAAATAAAAAAGTGGTTTAATCATTTTCCAAGATTTGCATGACTTAAAATCCACCATCACTGGCACAATTAACTATTTCATTTTGAGTACAGGAGGGTGTCACGGTGGCGCAGTGGGTAGCACAATTGCCTCACAGCAAGAAGGTTGCTGGTTCAAGCGCCGGCTGGGTCAGTTGGCATGTTTTTGTGGAATTTGCGTGTTCTCCCCGTGTTCGCATGGGTTTCCACCGGGTGCTCCGGTTTCCCCCACAGTACAAAGACATGCGCTATAGGTGAATTGAATAAGCTAAATTGGCCATAGTGTATGTGTGAGACTGCAGGAGTATATGGGTGTTTCCCAGTGTTGGGTTGCGGCTGAAAGGGCATCCGTTGCGTAAAAACATATGCTGGATAAGTTGATGGTTCATTCTGCTGTGGTGACCCCTGATTGATAAGGTGACTAACCCAAAAGGAAAATGAATTAATTAATTTTGAGTACAGGACAAATGTATGTATCGTGACATTATAAGAGAACCATTTACTAAATGCAATAATTTACTTTAAAAAATCAAGTAAATAAAAAAAATGCCAAAAAAATATAATGATATCAATTCAAGTATGCTGTGGAAAGGACAAAAGAGACTGAATACCCAAAAATTGACAATGTTAGAACAATCTTATTTGTTAAACCCAATAAAAGTAATCACAAAGTCATAATTATAAGTAGCAAACTCAGGGGTGTATTTGTAAGATTAAATCTAATATTTATAGTAAATTTGTTAAAATTAAAGTATTTTTTCCTCAATAACAAGATAACAATTCAGCACTTTAACAGTTTCACAAATTAAAAACTGTATATGCTTTTTTACATAATTTTATCATAATTAAAATTTAATCATTATATGCTAATTTAATCTAATTTAATTAAGTTATCTAAACCTTTGACAATAACACAAACTTTGCTGTTATCCAAGTACAAAGTTAACAACTCTGATGTTCTAATAACAGGTTCTTAACTCATAAATATCATTCATTCATTTATTTTCCTTCGGCTTATTCAACAGGGGTCACCACAGCAGAATGAACTGCCAACTTATCCAGCATATGTTTTACACAGCAGATGCCCATCCAGCTGCAACCCAGTACTGGGAAACACCCATACACTCTCACATTAAAACACTACGGCCAATTTAGTTTATTCAATTCACATGTACCACATGTCTTTTGGACTGTGGGGGAAATCTGAGCACCCAGAGGAAACCCACGTGAACATGGGGAGAGCACGCAAACTCCACACAGAAATACCAACTGGCCAAGCCGGGACTCAAACCAGTGACCTTCTTGCTGTGCGGTGCCAGTGCTAACCAATGAGCCACCGAGTCACCCTCATAAATATAAATTTATTATAAGAGGAATTGAATCTGAGAATTTAACACAAAAAAAGATGAAGGCAAACGAGATCTAAAGGATAAACACCGAACAATAGAAAACAATAAACTTAGGACATAAATACTCAGGAGAAAATAAAGAAGGTGCAGGTGAACACAATCTGTAACCATAGAAACAAACAAGGTCCCACCAAAGTATAGTAAGCTATGAAAGGCTCCAATTTTACGAGACCAATAATCAAACTATTACTATAACTTAAAGATACAATTCTAAAACATTACTCTGAATATAAAAAAATTACGATTTTAGACCACAGCCATAGCAATAATAAAGTAACTGCAAAGGATATAATTAAAATTGATCAGATTTTTCATCTGATAAACAACAAAACACTGACAGCCAACCATTTGAAGCATTTAAAAGCCTTTTTTTCTTTTTACATAGCATGACAAAAGTATTCATGATATCTAAGAGCTAGGTTAAAGGACAGAAACTGTAAGAGTTTTATGACAAACACGCAGCGAAAAAGACAGCGAATGATCACAGGATTTCTGTCTTTTCTAATCAGCTCATGACATCACACAGATCCGTCTCTGCTGCGCTAAACTCTTTGCAGATGGCAACTGAAACTCTCTTTCGCAGCATAAACAGAAAGAGGCGCTCTGTGATGGACACAAATGTGGGAGAGTCAAAACATGTGGCGTCTGAAACCATTACATCTGCCTGAAGTTCAGTCTCTGACAGGCTACGACCTCTAATCATCCCCCAAATCGACCTCAGCCTTCCTTCAGGTCAACCATCAATTGGCTGTTTGTCTTTTTGACCCGTTCCCTGACTGATTAAGGGAAGTGTCTTTTTATTGATGGCAAAAAGTCACACAAAGGCCATGATGTGCACTTGCTGATCCTTATTTAATTGCCCATAAGTCATATATGACAGAATACACGCACTAGGGAGAGAGCTAAACTTGTTTTCTAGATCATACGTAACATGATCTAGAATGTCATACTTGATGTATTGTGTCAGAAATATTGGTTTCTCAGCAGATAAATCTATTTTATAATAGAATGTACCTAATCATTGATATTTCTTTTTCATGTTAAAGGTTCAGTTTGTAAGTTTGACACCCAGTGGTTGAACTCGTTTATTGCATTCCTATATCAAAACAAACGCAAGCGCAGGTTTGCCAGGATGAGGACCAACAGGAGCGAGTCTGATGATCGAGCCTAAAGCTGCCTTTCCACTGCACAAGACACACGACAAGCGTCAGACCGGAAGACATTCATTTCCAATGGAGAGCTGCATGGAGTTCCGATCATCTTCGTATGCGGAAATTTCAGATCCGATTTGAGCTGCGGATACGTTGAAATATTTGAACTCCTGCGACTAGGCCATATGCGACCGGCCGACCGGATGTGATGTATTCCAGTGGTGTCCATGCACAACCGTGCATGGACGATGAGAAATACTATTTTTTTATAATTTTTTTAATCAGAAAAAGTCTATATTAAAAAAAAACATTTCAATTCATAAATGAGTAAAAAAAATTTTTTTTTTTGGTCTACACGTTTCTAGTATTCATTCATTTAACCATGGTAAATGAATAGAGAATAAAGGCTCTTGCTTTTGTACTCTTTTATTTTGGACACTAAGTGCGAGAACAGCTTCTCTCCCATGGTGCACGACAAAACTGAAAATTCTGTGCGACTGCCACAAGCAGGTGTATTCCGACAGAGTGGAAAGGCGGCTTCAAGGCTAGTTTAAATCGTGCTCTATATAAAAGCAATCACACAGGATAGAAGGAATATTTACCATATTAAAAGTACTTTTTGTTCTAACCAATGACTCGAATTGATATATTACAAACGGCTTCTATTTCTTGCAGCTAAACAACAGGATAAACTGACAATGATCACCTCAGGTACACCTTTATTCAGTGTTAAATGCTGATAATGTGAGTTTGAACACCATTTCACATGAAATTTATTGCCATACTAAAAGCAGCAGCAGATAGTTCACCTCAGATCTTAAAAATAAAAGAAACCATTTAAAATTGAACTTTAGAACTGTGAGTCAAAGCCAAATCATATCAGTGATTCAGCATCTACATTTAATAATGATAAAGAGGTTTAATATGTATTAATTAGATTATAAACATTACCATTTTGTGAGTGAGTGCATATTCTGTGCTTCTGAATGGCCGTATTTAAATTTCTGTCGTGTTTCGTCAGGTGCAAACAGCCAAATTGCTTATTACTGCAAATCTCATCACGTAGCGTGTTGTTAGGACACTAGGTTACAATGTAACCTGCTCACCTAATGTTTACGCTTGTAATATTTATATTATTTGCTAATTAATAACCTCATGTGGAACTCTGACTCTGCGTCTCATTTCGGAGTCTGCTACTGTCCACCGGAGGTTGCATTTCGGTCACAGACGCAAACTTTGAGAGCCTTCCTGACTGAATAAATAAAATATGCAGTTTTCCACCAAGGTAAGCTGGAGTACTAAAATATAATTGACTAAAGTAGCATTGGAAGAAGATTAAAAGAACCAAAACAAAGAGACATTCTGGCATGTAACACACCTTTTCAAAGCAGTATATCTGACTTCAGCATTGTTTTTCAGAAAAACAAGAATGTTCACTTAGCATGTTTCTTATAAATCTGCAAACATATTATTAGTTTTATGCTTTAGAAGAGTCAAAAACATACATACAGCACATTTAAATAATAAATCGTTAGAGCACAAATGAAGATACATATAAATCATTTTGGTTGGCATGTTTATACTTGCTGATCAGTGTTTTTATGTCAATTCATGATTTGAAATGATTGTGTTTAGAAAACTGCTTTATTTTCTGATCTTTTTACAAACGTTTTAGATGAAAAGATTCACTGGAACGCCAGAAATCGCTCAGATTTTATTAAAAACATCTTTGTTTAATTTCTGAAGATGAACGAAAGTCTTATGGGTTTGGACTGATGTGAGGATGACAAAATGCTAGCATCATTTTCTTTCTGGGGTGAACTAACCTTTAAATACTGGACTGTGCAGCCACAGTTTTCTTTAATATATATCTTTTCCAGCCAAAATAAAGCTATTTCATGCATATAACACATAATAAATCATTATTTTTTGCCCCTCTGTCAAATAGTTTCATATGATTCATGCATACTTATTTTATGTCTAAAAGAAATTTTATCTGTTTAATTTTAGATAGCCAAACCGAACTTGTTACCAAAGTGTTAGGTGATGTTCCCTGCACATTTTTTAACTATGGATAATATAACTCATAAAATAAGATAGCATGTCACTAAAAAACAGCAATAGTGGTTTTATT
Organism: Danio tinwini; assembly: GCA_903798205.1. NCBI lineage: Eukaryota > Metazoa > Chordata > Actinopteri > Cypriniformes > Danionidae > Danio > Danio tinwini. Next base: position 16,982,717 of record CAIGQZ010035027.1, read on the forward strand.
AATGCAAAAAAGTATGTTGTATTTAACAAAACTATGTTTACTCTCACATTAAAATAGGAGTCTGCTTCTTTCAACACATTCAAACATTAATTCAAAACAAACCGTATGATTTATTCTGCCTGCTTTTATATTTTCATATCTTTTTTTCTTTCTGGCACATAATTTAACACTGCCATCTTTGCTCTGAAGTTTGAACGAATGAACTGCAAATTCATGCTGCTTGTTCTTTGGGTGATGGTGGATATTTCTCACATCTTTTTTTTCCTTTCTTGTAACTAAGAATCTGGTCATGCTTGGGCCAAAGACTCTTCCATCTTAATTTAACACAAGCTCACGTTCGCTCGGCCTGCCATATGGAGCACACGCATCAGTCTGTCTTCTCAAAGTCTACATTTATCCTTTCCTGAGGTGTTTCTCCTTTAAAGTGCACAAATAACTCCAGATGGATCAAAGATGTGAGTGTGCCTTTAAAAAGCTGCTGTGAAGTGGCAGTGATTGTTTGGCTGGCCGTTGTAGGGCAATTAACCGTGCTTGACTTCTTAACAAAATACAGTTGAGGAATCGATTGGGGGTGGGGGGTGTTTTTTCTATGTGTGTTGACATACAGACACAGCTTTTTATTTTTTTCAAAGAAAGAGACTAGAGAGAATTAAAATGACTATTTGTATGCTTTTCCCGTCAGGATGAAGTGTTATGTCATGGTAACACACTGCACCTTGAGTGCAACAGGCCAAATCTGTCAAAGACAAATGCCAATTTAGATGAGTTAAAAGGTGATATTTGTGAAGGGTTACTCAAAGAGAATAAAAAAAAGTGAAGTATTTAGGCCATGTTGTGTTTTTAGAATATCAGCAATTCAATTTTGAAGCAGACGCAGATGTTTATCACCATTAAAATTATTCAATTTAAATAAATTTCACATAAGTAAATGATCCGATTTTATTGTGCTGAATATATATTTTATTTAAACAGAAAACTAATGTTAAGATATATTTTTATTCTGTTTTTAAAAGCTTTTTTTTTGCTAAATGTAATTCTAGATTACATTGTATATAAGAAATATACATTTATTAGATTATTCATGCTGTATATTAAATGTATATATTGCTTGGATCACATTTCACATAACTAATAATTATTTTATGATAACATCTTACAGCAAAAAAAAGATAGGTGTGGTTGGCAGAATTGTACAGTTAAAATGTGATTTTAAAATTAAATTAAAATGAACAGAAATTAGGTAAAATATATATTTTAAATGTACAGTATACTACCATATTTTATTGTTTTTTAAGTGCTAAAATCTACACATTGTACCTTAAACAGACAAAAACACAACCAAAGAGGGTGGTGATGAGACAGATATATATATATTATATACAATAAACATTATCAAAATTGAATGTAACAAAACTCACTGACAAGAAAAACAAATTAAAAAGAATGTCAACAACAACAAAAACATAAACAAGCAAGCCTGTAGCCAGCCTGGTGAAAGAGGTGATTTTTTTTCTCAAAAACTGGACCTTTTTGCAGTTATTCACTTAATTTTCTATTTAATCATGAGGTTTAAATACTGCATTTAGTGACATTTTAAGCACTATTTTAGCTGGATTAGCTTGTCAGATGGTCATCATAACCACACTTTTTGATGTACTAAAAATATTCCTAAAGATTTATTATAAAGAAATATGAAGAAAGAAATACTTATTTTCTAAAATACAAATTTTTACATCTTATATCATTAGAAAAAAATGAAATCTTAAAAAGTTTTAAATTAAAAACGAATCTATTGTCATTTATTAGGCAAATAACAAACTGAGCAGCATAATTAACTTTCCTCAGTCAGAATTTGGCCATTTGAATATTAAACAATTAAAACATAATAATAATAATTTAGAGCTTAATGACTTTTCTAGTCTCTCTTAAAGTAAAAATCACGAATAACAACAATAGCCTAATTAGTATTAAAATTTGGTGTTTTTTTTTTTTATTAGGCCCAAGATTTAACATAAGCATTCCTTGTAAAATTCCTTGTCTCTAACAACAGTGAAAGATGACTTCACTTACTTCAGATTCTGCTTGGTCTTAAAGCCTTTGATGGGTTATTTTCACAATTTATGATGGCTTAGTAATCAAAATAGGACAAATGAGCTTATGTATGGGACAAATTCTAGACCTTTGTCAGTGGGGGTATCGCCCTGGCTACGGGCCTGACAAGTGTATCATGCAGGGAATTCTGTCAATTTACAGTTATTTAAAGTCTTATGCAAAAGTTTAGCCACAAAAGTTTATCAAATTTTGGTGATTTTTTTTATTGATTAAAAATATGTTAACATAGTCTCTCTTGGAAATGGAAAAAAATGCACAATATTTTCAGCAAACATTGATGCATAGTTACTTTTTATGCCATAAACTGGAAAAAAAAAACATTATTATTTTTTAATAATGTTCTGTTTTTAAGTTACTGGCAGAATTCTATACCCGTCCTAATACTGTGTATCTTTTCTGTATTTCAAAATACACTCAAAAAATGATTTTTGCTGCTTGTTCAAACTACTGTACTTGTTTAAAATGAGATAAATCAACACAAGTCTTGATTTTTTTTAGGGCAACTTTATGTTTTTATGTTTAAATCACTTAAATTTGTAAAAACAATTAAGTTAACTTAATCAATTTGTGTTAGGACAACATGAAGGAATTGTGTTGAATCCAGCATTTTTTACAGTGTACAGTATATGACAGTGTTTAACCACTAAATTCCAATACTTGCCAACACTGGCAGCTCAACACCAAACAAATGAAGATCAAATTCAGAATATCTCACTGGTGCTAATGCTAGTAATAGGAAATCAGACATCAGTGTTGCGGCTAACGCAGCAAAATCAAGTTAACTCAGACTAATCCAAAGAAATTAGCGGGCCTCTCAAAGCCTGACACCGAGCGCTGGAGCTCTGCACAATCATGGCAGCTTCTGGCAATAAAGCAAAAAGTGTAACGTGATCCAACTGTTTGACGTTTCCTTTTCTCTAAGGATTTCATGCTTTTTATCAGCAAGCTTGCTCTTTCATTAACCTCTGACCTCTCGAGCACGAGGAGCGCAGGATGGCTCAGTCAACGTGAAGAGGGTAATTGGAGCAAGAAGACGAGGATAAACAAAATTAGTCGTTGACTCCAATAGTCTGATGTAGATTTCCTGGAGGACGGCTTAAAAACAAACTCTTTTCATACAATATTTTTAAAAATGGTTGTGCAGTAGTTAGACAAAAAAATACAGTCTAACTGTTTAAACCACTGGCTTATATCATCTAAGCAAATTCTTTTTGTTATTTTATTTAAACCTATTTTAACAAACAATGTCACAGTTCATTATACAATTATTTAAAATATTCAGGTTAATGATAATATAAAAAATGTAATTAATAATCTGCATCGCAGTGGCGCAGCGGGTAGCACGATCGCCTCACAGCAAGAAGGTCGCTGGTTTGAGCCCTGGCTGGGCTAGTTGGCATTTCTGTGTGGAGTTTGCATGTTCTCCCCATGTTTGTTAGGGTTTCCTCCGGGTGCTCCGGTTTCCCCCACAAGTCCAAAGACATGCGGTAAAGGTGAATTGAATAAGCTAAATTGGCCGTAGTGTATGTGTGTGAATGAGTGTGTATGGGTGTTTCTCAGTGCTGGGTTGCGGCTGGAAGGGCATCCGCTGCGTAAAACATATGCTGGATAAGTTGGCAGTTCATTCCGCTGTGGCGACCCCTGATTAATAAAGCGACAAGCCGAAGAGAAAATGAATTAATGAATGAATAATCATTATAAATGTATAATTATTATAAATGTAAAGTATTTTATTTAATATTTACATTTTTTATATTCTTTTATTTTGTATATATATTTTATTATTTATTTATTTATTTAGGGCTGTGAACATGGTTAGCATGAATTTCCTGTAAAACATTTTTTTATATATAATTTATAATATCGAATAAATACCATACAGGGGTGACCGGTGTCCTGCGTTGTTTACCTTCTTTCATTTTATTTCCTATACAACAACTGCCTGCAACTAAAACATAACTACATCATAACTTCAAAATACTTTGTCAAATAAAAAATTATAACAGTATAAACAGTTGTATTTCGTTTGAAATATTATACTCATACAGCATATAAAATATCAGTGTAAATAATAAAACAAAACAGACAGGCAACTTCAGAGGGCACACGAGAAGGGGGCCTTTTTAGGGTCTTGAACGTGGCAGTCACTGTACACAAACATGGCGGTCAGATGAGCACTTAAAGTTGTTTCAGTATTTGTAGGTTAAAAAGTAACATTCAAACCAACAAATATTTGTCTTTGCTAAAAATCGATTTACATTATAGCTGCGAGCAACTCTGTAGTGTATTGAAAATGGCTGCTTGGGCTGGATTTTCAGAGGAAGAACTGCGAAAACTGCAGCACAACGGAGAAGTTGGTGAGTAACTTACAAGTGTTGAAAGCTCACTCGAAAACTTTTTTTATTCCTGCGGTGTGTCTGCATATGTAACTGAATCAAATGAGATAAAGTTAGTTTTATATTCAGAAAAGTATTCTTTGCAAATTGTAAATATAGGAAATCACATTCAAAATACAACATTGTTTATAGTCGACTAAATAGTGCTAATGTTGTTTTGAAGTCATATTTGCCGAATATTTCTGACCGAATATTCAACATAAAGTGTACACAATTGTACGTTATTAAGGCAAAACCCTGCTGGTGAACAAGGTAAAATGTAATACTATCAAAATATTTCCCCAGTTGATTGATTAACGTTACATTAAGAAATCTAAACTGTTTTGCATTACATGATATGTTATGTTGAAATATGCCAAAGATTTAATGCAAACTATTGCATATTGAACATGAAGTCAATGAAGTGTAAAATTACTGTCTTTAATTTTTTGGTAAATGTTAGAATCAACGGTTATTAAAGACGGGATAACTTCCTTTTTTAATCTCTCCATAAATCAAAAAACACCACAAACTGCAAGCAAAAAAAAAACATATTTACATTTTAGTTGAATAAAATGTAATTCACGCAATTTATGTGTGAAAATTCCTCTTTAAAAACCTTAAATTCACTCATTCTTTTCTTATTCCCTGATTTATCGGGGGTCACCACAGATGAATGAACTGCCGATTACTCTGGCATGTTTTTTCTATGCAACAGATGGCCTTTCCAGCCACACTTTAGAATATAGATATGAATAAAGTTGTACCGTTTGGTTTATATAAATGCTGCTGAAAGGGATATTTATGATATTTAGACTCTATGCTAATATGCAACAAGAAATGAAAGTTTATCTTCTATTGACATTAGATTCAAAACCCAAAATGCTCAAATTTGACAGGTTCAAAAACTTTTTTTTGCCATAAATACATCTCAAAAAGTCTTAAAACATATGCACAAGTTAGTCCCTAAGATTTTAGGGCTCAGACACTTATTTGAGTACTGATACCTCTGTTCAAATCATCCTCCAGCAAATCAGGCTGTGTCTGTAACATTGGGTCGTGGCCGTAAACCCGCTCAGACTAACCGGAGCAGACAGCAGCTGCAGCGTGAGAGGGCTCTTCAGCTGGCGGCTAAACAAAAGGAGATCAGCCAGTCTCTTCCACCCGACCAACAGCTTACCAGACCACCAGAGCCACTGGCTGCCAGTCACCCTTCTCCTGCAGAAACACCAGACGAGCAGTCAGTACCGGTCAAGCATGAGACAGAGCCTGTTAATCCTGACCCAGCATCACCTGTCCAGTCTCTACCACCTGCAGACTTCAAGGAACTTGACAAACAGGAAGTGGAATTGTTAGTAAGTCTATTTCCTTTGCAAACACTGGCTCAGTTATTCAGATTTAGTTACATTCATAGCTTACATCTTTATTAAAAAGATAGTTTACCCACTTATTTTACTCATTTGACTTTTTTTCATTCAGTAGAACATTAATAAAGACATTTTTGCTGAAATTGTGGCCCTTGGTGATTTTCTAATTGACAAGTCAACAGCTACATGGACTTTGAAAGGCAAATTTAAATTAATACCTGATACATTGAAGTCAATAATTAAGTAAATAATCATTTGGAGGGCAAGCATCTTGTTTCATAATGATGTATAGCTTAGTCAGTGACTTATCTGGGGTCGCCACACTGGAATAAACCGCCTATTACTCTAGTATATGTTTTTATGTGGCTTATACCCTACCTTTTAATACTGGGTACAAATAAATTGTATATACATGTTTTATACACACACACACACACACATGCTTGATAAGAACCAATAATAACATTGAATTGGTCGTTAAAATGTATATATAGTTTGATAGGCATTGATGTATACAATTAACCATGTAGCTGTTATTTCTATGTGTTTTTAAGACTCAAACTAATGTTTGTTATCTTTGTTGTAACAGGCGGGAGAAGAACCGTCTGCAGCAGTTGCAGTGGGAACAGCGAATAATGGAAGAGAAGAATAAAAAAAGAAAAGCTCTCCTTACAAAGACCATTGCTGAAAAGTAAGAGCAAATCTCATCTTTTAAACTATCAAAACCCATCTGTCTAAAGTGTAATAACATTTTGAATGTGTGCAAATCCTTGTATTTAAAACCTAACTTTCACTTTTGCAGGTCCAAACAGACACAGGCTGAAGCTGTGAAACTGAAGAAGATCCAGAGAGAACTTCAGGTGCTTGATGATTCTGTGTCCAGTGACATTGGGGTTCTCAGAAAACTGATTGAGCAATCCAGCATGGATTATTCCCTGGCATGGTGATTATTATTACAGTCTATTCCATGAAAACAAAACAGAGATTTTAGCAGCTTCTTGTTAAAAGCAGTGTCACTTTGTTTGAAGTATGTCACTTTAAAAGAGTAGTTGGCCAAACAGAGTACTACTGATTATTATTATTATTATTATTATTATTAATACTGGATATAGAACATTGAATCTGTTCATTCAAGAGTGAAAGTGCTGCCCTCTGTAGCCTCTATATATTAATTCAACCAAATTATAAACAAGAAAACTGCATGTACATGTGAATTATTACTTGTAACTTTTTAACAATTTAAACTTTTGACACAATATTGCACCAAAAAAAAGTTCTAAATGACAATATAGTCAAGTTAAACTTCAGACTCAACTTTACTATCCCGTTTACGGAATCTAAATTGCAGCAAGGTGCCATAACACAGGCGAAGTTCCATGTACACATTACCAAAATATTACCACAAAACATAAAATACATAATTTTTTAGATGCATCACCCTCCCCGCTGGACTCATTTAATGACCTAATTGCCATTGTTCTGCAAATAGGAACTCTTAAAATACCCTGAGCTCTCTTTGAAACAAAATTAAATTAAATTACCATCAGACCAGTTTGGTTAAAACAGATGATCTTGCCTGCCACCTTCACAAGGCTACTCAAGCTGTTCTTATTTGGCAGACTCCGACTACCATACCAAGCTACAGTACAATAAATTGTTTAATAAACAGTGTCATCATAGAGGGACAAACCCCAAACCATCTAAGTTTCTTCTTTGTTGAACTTTTTTCTAGACAGCCTGGGTTAGGTTGGAATGTCAACATATTGTCGATAGCGACCCCTAGATATTTATGCATGTCAACAATTTCAATGTCCAAACCTTTAATAGTTGTTATGCTGGGGTAGGAGAAGCCTTCCTGTAATCTATCACCATTAACAAATTGTTTTATTCTGTAAACTACTGATGTCCAAATTCAAAATAATTTTTCAAAGGCGCCTGTCTGTATGTTCAGTTTTGTCTTTTTTTATGGTGATTAACAGGTTCTTCTCATTGCCTTTAAAGTGAAATAATGAAAAAGAAACACAAGAGGCTGCACAAAATGCTAGTTTTAGAAGAAAATGTCAAATGACTTGAGTTATTCTTTTCAGGAAATTCATCTTTGGCTTTCCACAGCACATTTGTCTTAGACTCAGTACATATACAAAAAAGAGACAACACGTAACATTTACCAACAACTATGAGACTTACAAGACCCTTCAAGGTAGTTTGCCATTTAAAATGCTATCAGACACTTGTATGAATCACTTCTTATAACGGTTACTTTTACACAAAATAACTCTGTATCGCTTTCTAAGCTGGCAGTTAGAGGCTTTTGCATCTGAACTCTTCTATATTATATGCATATATATTGGGGGAGAGCGCTCAGACAATATATTTTTCACTTTAAATGCAATATTGTATAAATAAAAAAAAACAATAATAATGGAATACTAATGTATTTAACTTATCATTTACTAAGAATCCTTTATTTTTAAAACTACCTACTCTATCTTTTAAGCTTTAATGCAAACATTAATTAAATTAACTTGGTCATTTATTAATAACAGAATTCAGTGTTCCTTCACCTCAAGCTTGTATGGATCTTCTTACGTCTAACTCCACTATCTCTGCCAATACCTCTCACTGTTAACAGGAAGCGCTTTGAGAAAGCCGAGGCTGAGTATGTTGCTGCTAAGATGGACTTGCACAGGAAGACTGAGGTGAAAGAGCAGCTGACAGAGCACCTGTGTGCAATCATCCAACAGAACGAGCTACGCAAGGCCCGCAAACTGGAAGAGCTGATGCTGCAGCTTGAGCTAACTGCTGAGGTACTGCCCAATCCAGATCAAACACAACTACAGGACAAACAGAAAGAGCCTGTTACTGAGAACGGTCCTGCAGCAGAACTGAAGGGATGTACAGAGGCGGATGGCTCGAGTATGAGCAAAGACAGTTCCATTACAGAAACCAAGATCAGCCAAGACAATCAGGAGAGCGAAGCAGCAGATGTTTCAGCAGATGGGCTTCGCTAGCTTCCAAGCACCATCAATTTAATAGAGGCTTTATGATGGTTTACATAACACTTGCTACCAGCTTTACAAATATCTCTGTTGTGAGAATGCTGAACAAAAGCAATAATTCTTTATTTGAAATTTTGACATTTTATAATGATACAAAAGTCATGTTGGTGTCTGTTCTCAAATGCCATGAAGGTAATTCTATTAACGCTAAAATGCCTTAGCAATATGGGACTCAGATATTAATTGTGATTTATGTTTTCATTTAAATTGTTACATGATCCTGAATGTGGGGAGTTAAACCAATGCTGCATCCTTTTATTGTACTTCATCTGGATGTCATTGTATAATTGAATCTGTCTTCCATTAAGAAAATGGACCACAAATCTCTGGAAAACACTACATAAAATACTAAATACTGTTAATTTTATATCAATACATAACTGTGACACTATTCACAATGAAATAGTGGCAGGCGGTCTGGTGGTAGTTTGTAGTCGTGATTTATTTCACATGATGTTGCACAAGTGGGATCTTTTATCTGTATATGGCGGTTGTCTCATAAAAATAACACTATGCGAATGTTAACAAATCAATAACTGCAGTTTTTTATCTTGCAAAGCTGACAGTTTGCTCAGCGGAGATTGTTTTGTACTGTATGGGGGGGAAATTCTATTGGAGTGTGAAAAGGAAGACCATGTTTTTCTAAATATGCAATGTATATAGAATTTAAACATCTTGTCAAATACTCCACTTAGAGCCCATCAACCATGAAAACCCTTTATATAATGGTCAGGATATTTATTATTCAAAAAGGTTTAGGATGTGACTTATTTTCATTTTTTTAAGAAAATTGTATTGAATGTCGTTCGTTTCATTTCATGCTGTACGAATGGGTTTCAAGGCATATACATATATTAATTATTAAATAAAATTAAATATCAATCCGTTTTAAGTGTTTTTTTTTATTGCACTCAAGATTATATACTTTCTAAAAGACACCCGTTTACATTTTGCATGACTTTTAAACATCTAAAGGACGATGTTTTAATTTGTTGTAAAGATTATGTAAATAGTTAGTTTTATTTTTTGATATAAGGGTGTACGCAATTTTCAGTAAAACATCTTTGAGGTGCTATTATAGACTATCGATTAAAACATTTAAAGCCCTTCAGAAAAATATGGACAGCTACTGAGAAATAGAAAAGATTGTTTTGCTATAATATGAATTTAAAAAAATATGCATATTGCGTTAATATGTTTACAAGCAAACTTACATTAAATATTATAATTCCATGTAATGAGATAAAATCACCAAAACATAAACTGCAGCAGCCTGTCACATTCTTTAGTATTCTGGTTTGATTGTACAAAACAAGGACTGACAAATTCTGGAAGTAAATGCAGGAAAGGAGAAGCCCAGTTTGCGAGAGCGCATTTTTGATTTATGTGCCCTCAGTCCACCGGGACAGGTTGAAAAGACTCCGTAACCCGAGAAACTCGAGGAAAATATAGCACACAAAAAAACTACACAAGATCAACTTTTACTGAAAAAAATCTGCCTTCTGGCAAAGTTTTGATCATGAAGATCCACCGGCAACAAAAGCAAAATACAAAACCACTATTAATGACCGAAACAAGTTATTTGAGCTATTTTTTAATAATTTATGATTTAGCAAAAATCGTATTCCGTATTGCAACCAAAAACTCATCAAATACGATACACGTTTTAAAAAACAATTTGCCTGTATATATCGTTTTGATCGAACATGATTAGCTTACAGGTTTTTATTGTATGCAGATTAAAGAACGAATCAGTATAGGGGCCTAATAAATACAGTAGGCTAAATCAAAACAAAATAATTCTGTGATATTATTAGAGAACGGTATTACAATGATTTAACCGGATTTAAATATTTTTGTTGTCCTATTTATACTGGATTGATTTATTGCAAAAACGTTTATCTGTGCTAGTATAGCCAACAATCTGACGTGTTAAACATCAAGTGCGGTAGTGCTGTCCATTGACCCCTGGTGCTGATTAGACCACCGCGAGCTCAGTCCGCTTTTTATTTCCCAAATTAACTTGTTTTCTTCTGTGCTCGCTCTTTATATCCCGCGCGGGAAACACTATGCAGACATGCACACGCTTTTTTAAGATAGCAACATGGGGAAATAAATCGAGCCGGTCGCTCAACATGCCATCCAAAAAAGTCCTACATTAGCGTATATAAATGTTTATTGCGTGATAAGCAATAATTCTGTTGTGGGATAAATTGTATGCGCATTTAAAAAATATTTTTCTCGAGGCGGTTCTGGATAGGCAGGCCATATCAAAATGTTTATGAACAATAGTTAATTCTAAGAGTAATCTACTTACTATAGGCTACCAAACCGAAATCACATTTACAATGGATTATCCAAGTGTGTGTCCATTAAAATTGGTTTATTTAGGCTAACGGATTTAGACATATTGCAGTGCTTTTCGTGCAAGAAGATCTTGTTTTAACTGCTGTAAATTACCCATAAACAAATGGAATACGGACGGTTTTTGATTCATAAAATGTTATTGGTTTCCATACGGTTCTGTGGATAAATGTAGCAATTTATATTTTCCGAGGCGTAAAATGTGGGCCTTCGTTGTTGGATTTTATTTAGATTAGGCTACTAATTAATTCCTTTTGTAATGCATGCGTTAAGCTGCGTTGTTGAGTCTGTGTTTATTACAATGCCATAATGTCAATCCACAGACTTATGTCATGAGTTATGTTTTCAATTAGCCTACAGACTTGCGTTAAAAAAGTTATATGTCCATGGATTCCCGCTGTCAACTTGACGATTGTGATTTACAGTCACGAAGAAATCATGCAGTTGAACAAAATATTAAAATGTCAATTATAAAAATATATGATTCGACCTTCTTAGCTGGAACTGGATTGGACATATATAGGCCTTAATATTAAATAAATATAATTGGATTTATTTGTATAAATTTTGATTTCAGCCTTAGTCTAAAAGCATCAGGAAACTGAAAAAATATATATATAGTTTTTGTTTTTAATAGGTCAGAAACAGATGTACAATAATGCTCTTAAACTGGCACATCTGAGTTCAAACGATGACGGACATGTGTCACAAGATCTGACATATAAACAAAAAAAAATTGCTGGTTGTGGTTGAAAGGGGACGGATTTTATAGACTGTCTTCTATCGCACAAGCCCTCACCCCGACGGCAGGCCTTTTTAAGAGAAGTCGCTTGTAGAGGAGCAGGCAGCTAAGGGAATTTAGAGGGAAAACTAATGATGAAAAAGGTCTACTTCATCCCAACAGCGGCTTAATTAAATACATGGAAAGAACGAAAGCAGCACATCTGGTTTCAATCCGTTTTCCTTTGATGGCATCAAGTGTTCTTTTCCCAGATCAGGGGCTGGAAGCTACGGGATGTCTGTGCATGGCAGTGAGGAGCCCCTTGCCATTGAAACACACGGACATCTACCTTGTGAAAGCCACCGCTTATAACTCAGCAAGTGGCCGGACACTACTCCCCTCTCAACTATGGCGTTGAAGCCAGAACTTTTTCCGGTTGTTGTTCTCAACTGTGACTTAGGTTACTAAATTTTGCACACAAATTTTCTAATTGTTTAAAGTTCGTGCAAAAAGCTTTCCACAAACTCAACAAAACTTTGATCGCCGGTTATACGTGCATTCTTGGTTAACAGATTGTAGAATGTACGACCTTGAATTTTTTTCTCCTGAGAAATGAAACTAAAATATAATGGACCGACAATTATTCCCTGTTGGCTAATTATACTATATATAAGTGACAATTATTTTTTACCAATTGGTAAGATGTTCATAGGCCTATATAGAACACCATCCAGCGCTTTTCCGTTTATCTTTTTAATGTAAACGTTCACAAAAAACATTCCCTTGGATCTTGCTTCCGATTCATTGCCATAAATCTTATTATGGCACCTAAAGACCTCCTTAAACGTTGTGAGAATTTAAGGATGGCGTGTTAATGTGTAGCTATTCAACTGATCTAGACTGTAGATTTTATTTTATGTTTTTGCAAAAGTTACTTTTAAAAAAATGTAACTTCAGCTCTGTATTTCAATGTCTATCTAACTAATCAGAACAACATATTAGACTTTTCAGAAATCCCTTAGATGTTTTCTAACCAGATAAGAAAAAAAAATTGACATTACCGAGAAGATGCCACACCACACCACACCCATGCCACACCTATTTTGTGCCCCCAAAAACATTCTGCCTAAATTTGATAATCTAGGATAGGACAGGTCACTTCGTAATCGGAGACATTTATTTGGGCTGAAAAATATAATGTGTGTGTGTGTGTGTGTGTGTGTGTGTGTGTGTGTGTGTGTGTGTTAAATTTTATAGAATTCTTGCCTTTGATTCATTGCCATAAATCTAATTATGGCACCTGACGATTTCTTAACGTTTGTGAGAAGTTAAAGATGGCGTGTAAAGGTGTAGCTATTCAACTGATCTATAATTTTTATTTTATAATTTTACAAAAGTTACTTTCTTAAAAATGTAGGTCCTTTATTGGCATCAGTGATAAAGGGTATTTAACGTCCATAGAATTTCATTCCACAAAAGGTTATTTGTATTTTGAAGTTCTTCGCACAATGACAAAAACAATCATGCTCTCTGGGAAACACAAAAGGTTCTTTTGTGAAAACTTTTGGATTAACGTTTAGGTGTATTCCAGTTTTGTTATGTGAAATGATATTACGTGACAGATATCTGGAATTTAGAGATCAGGGAGGGTTAACCTTCGAAGAAAAAAGCTGTGATGGAGGAGGAGGGGGACTGTTAAACGTCAAAGACAGCACAAAGTCTTTTGCCACGTAATTACGAGAGCCTTTCAGCTCCATCTTCTCTCCCAGGGGTCTCAATTTTTCATTTACAATCCACTCCACTGCATGCCAGTGAGCGCGCCGTTTGAAGTGCCAGAGTGTGTGTGTGTGTGTGTGTGTGTGTGTGTGTGTGTGTGTGTGTGTGCGTGAGCAGAGCACGGCGTGGAGCAGAGCAGAGAGCCAACAGCTCCGGGAAGGCGGTGGAGTGGAGTGCCCTGCCTCCTCTCGACGCTTTACACTCATGCATCTGAAAGGCATCAGCATTTCTGGATCGGCGCTCAGTCAACAACTCGGTGGAGCTCGAGGAGTTTTTTTCTTACTGAATACATTGACAAAAGAGATTACATGGCTCTAAGTAAACGGAATCATCAGACGTGGTGGTCATCACAGTCATATTAAGTTCTACAAAGTTTTAGACTGGGTTAACTCAACCTGGATCTGTGAGAGCTGCTTTCCTACAAATAGCGACGAAGAGACGAAGACACCGTTTTGGAGGCAATGACTAACTTGAGTTTGCCTTAAAATATATGCAAGGAGGAACTGTCTGGTTAGCATACTTGTCCATTTTTTTTTCTTATTTGCGTCATGACTTCTAGCTATGCACATGTAATGGACAGACAAGCAACCATATCCAGCAGACTGGAGAGTCCCATTACAGCCAACCTGGAAAACCTGCAAGCCAAAAAGAACTTCTCGGTGAGCCACCTGTTGGATCTAGAGGAGGCAAGAGAAATGGTCGGTTCTCAGGTGGATGAAAGTGTTGGCGAAACGGGCAGGACTATGCTGGAATCTCCGGGTTTAACGAGTGGCAGTGATACAACACAACAGGAGAGTAAGTGTCTGTTCATAAGAAAACCAACAAGTGTTGTTGTATAACATATAAATATATGAAATAATAATATTTAGTAATGTGAGACAAACACAACCTACAAAAAGCTTACGGTCGATTTCTTTTTATATTCAATTCTGCAATTGTGAATAGAGACCCACACTGTTAGCATTTTCCATAAGATAACACCCATAATAGAATGGTTACTTTTAAAGTTACACGTGGTGCGTAGTCTCTTTCCAAAGATAATAGTAGGCTACTAACACACATAAACAAGAAAAGAAAACCAAAGAAAAGAGGGGGGCGGGGGGGGGGGATTCGGCACGAGAAAAGCTTATGGGTCGTGAACGCATTTCGTACATAATTTTTGATTGTTTACATTCCTATAATGCATATATATATGGACCCGTATATATCGTGAACGTTGTATTTGGTTTTATGAGTATACTTGCTTCTTGACATTGACTTTCATTATTTAATTTGGTGTTTATTTATTATTAGTAACGTTGCAACGTATTTGGATAAAAATGATATGAAAATTAACGAAGCTGTCATAAAAACAGCGACATTAAGGGCGCAGAAAAAACAAAGTACTAAATCTACTTTCTGGACCTTTTCAGTTAGTTTAAACACTCTAATTTGTCATCATTATCCTGCATCCGGAGAACATGCATATGCGATTATGGTATCGAATAGCAAGCTTCCAATACTTATGTCTCTTAATATAAATCGTATTTTACACGTTTAGCTGGTCAAAATTGAATAACCAATATTTATTTTTGCCTGTTGCGGTCTTGCAGAATGATATGTTAGGTTATATGGTAGGCTAACTGTTTTATTTACCTCTTGTCAGAAAATTAGGCTAAATCACATCTTACTTCTACTTTTTTACACTGGGATTTTTTTTAACTGTAACAATTATAGCTAAATATTTGCTTGTAAATTGCGTGTTTATTATAGTGAAATTACAAAGTTATATTAAGCAGTTTTTTGGTATAAATCACACATGAAAGTAAAATATAATAGGGGGAAAAAAATTAAATTGTTGTAATTTTTCTGTTGTTATTCACGAGTCTGCATGTTTTTTCTTTACCCGTTTTATTACCATGCGCGCATGAAAACAAAATACACGGGTTTTCCTTTAGCAAATCAACATTACACAATATCATTTCACATAACTATAAACCCTGAAAAGGGTAGTTTGGTTTTAGATGATTTATTTTAATATTTTGCCGAATTTAGCCTCAACTCTGATAAAATTCTCATATAGGAATAAAAATAGATGTTGTCAGCTTGCGGATTGTTCCATATATTATTATTATTATTATTATTATTATTATTATTATTATTATTATTATTATTATTATTATTATTATTATATGCCTAATATAATAAGGATCAATTACAAATTTCGAAAAAATGAATAAACGCCACAAAAACTTGATAAAACCCATGAGGCATTACAACACAAGTAATATCCTGATATTATTACCAACACACGTTTATTATTTAACTTTTTTTTCTAAAATCCTTGGACTAATTTAGTAGTGGCATTTTTAAGTTCCCCTTAACAAGCCAGTTCTCCATTAAACAGCTTGAGTTTTCATTTAAATGTAGCAAACAGGAAGTTTAAATAGTAATTAAACTGACCCTAACTGGTGATTCTGAAATTCTAATAAAAAGCTGGCATTTAACAATCTTTCCAACTGGCCTAGAGGGACCATACTCCCTGCTAAGCCTAGGTCAAATGTCAATTTTCTTCCTGTGATCCTTTAAGGAAAATTATGACGGTGAAACTACTGTTGTCATGAAAAGCAAAAAACACTGCAGTTTGTCTGTGCTGTCAGCTGAATGATTATCGAGTCTCCTGAGAGTCTAAGTTACTTCTGTTCTGTTGGCTGTAAAGTTGGAATACTTAGGGGAATAAATGCTTTAATCATTGTTTCATAACATGGCTGTTCCGAAATACATTTTTCCATTTTTATTATTTATTCATCACCTGATTGTAAAAAAAAAAAAAGTCAAACAAAAGTGGGCATTTTGCTATGCTATTAGCCAGATTGAAAAAAAAACACTAATTGCATTTCTCATCAGAAAAAACAGCAAAAGTCAGTCCAAGGCACTATTAAAAAATATTAAAAAGCCTTTTTTGACATGGCTATTCACTAAAACTGTTGGTATTTTAAGCAAAAGCCATGTCAGTAAAGGCTTTTCATATTTTTTTACAGATTTTTCGATTGCCTTGGACTGACTGTTGCTGTGTATTCTGATGAATTCCTTACCCAAAGAGCACCGACACCTTATTTAAACTACCCCTGAGCACTTTTTGTTTGATTTTGGATTTGCATTTCTCATCAGTTTATCTATTTATAAAACTCTCCTTCACTGCAAACTGAAGATTTGTAGTAGAAGCAGCAATTTGTCAAAACAATTTCTATGATAATGTGCAAAAAAGCCCAAAAAATATTAATAAATGACTGGCAGTTAAAGTTAAATTAGTCCCTCATGGTTTATGGTATTGTGAGAAATATATAAACAAAGCATTTTTTATTACACACATTAGTACTGGGATCACTTAAATGTACATTTGTTTTAAAAGCATTAAATTCAAATTTTCAAGCATCCAAAAAAACCACTAAATCAATCAATCAATCAAATAATCAAATTAAATTTGTATTTTAATAAGTTATGTCGGCAATTTTACCCTTGCAAAAATGTTTCAGTGAGATATAATCTTAAATGAAATATAATCTTAAAAAAATATTTTTACTTGTTAAAGATTTAAAATCGACAGCATTTAGAAGATACTTGGGAAATTCAATTTAAATTATCTAAAAGCTCATGCTCCTTAGGTAACTAACTAACTAACTGTACATGTGTGTGTTACCAGATGAGCAACTGAACTCAGAAGAAAAGAAGAAGCGGAAACAGCGGAGGAATAGAACCACATTCAACAGCAGCCAGCTACAGGCGCTGGAGCGAGTGTTTGAGCGGACACACTACCCAGATGCCTTTGTTAGAGAGGACTTGGCACGTAGGGTCAATCTCACTGAGGCTAGAGTTCAGGTAAACTTCACACCTCACAATAATCAATGGTTGTCAACTAGGTTTTCAGTTCACTGGTTGATTCAAGAACATATTTTTTCAAATGTAAGAAAATATACAAAAATGTATGGGTAATTCTACAAAAGTAGCCTATATAAATAAAAGAAGATTAAACCACTCGCCTACTTCGGGGTTTCAGCAGGGATTGCAGTTACAGATGAACGTGATGTTAACACTGGAGCTTTGTGTTGTCATCGGCCCTATCGTCAGAGTTCAGCTCGATTGTTTAAAAAGCCTCAGTCGATCACTCTGCCTCTCAGCACACATGCTGTAGGCCGCAGCCAGTCTCTGCATTCTCCTGTAATGAGACTGTTTTTGTAGAAAGATGGGGATTATTCCCGTTTATAGATCAAGAGAAGGAAGGGGAGAACGAAAGGAAAGAAATAGAACAAACACATCTGCAATTAATGTGTCCCAGAAAGGGAGCAATACAGAAATGCTTTGATAAAAGAGACTTTGAGCTCATTCCTCAGGCGCTGCGTAACCGGACACTGTGCCTCCACCAGGCCTGCATGGTGCTGCAGCCAAGGCTTCGAGATCTGGGCTCCCCACTCTGTCTTCAACCATGTTTCACAAGAGCATTTGCTCAGTCTTCAAGCCTCAGATGTGTCTTCTGCACACAAAAAGTGGACATGTGTGCACCAGCAAATCAGATGAAATTTTAAAAAGCGCTACAAAATATTGCTGAAATAAAAGAAATGGCTTCAAAGTATTTGACTGGTTTATTGATTGACTGTAACAGTGTTGCTGAAACAAAAAGGACATTTTTCAAAAAAGGCATTTCTAATACATTTCTGTTTAAAAATCCCTCATGTACTACAAACTGATTATGAAACATGCAAAAAAGTGTTTGTGATAGAACACAAAAAAATTCCAGCTAACATTTTACGTACTAATTCTCTGTATTAACTAGAAGCTTATTACCTACATATTATAACAGAAATTTGTTGTGTATTTGTACTTATAAAGTGCTTCTCCTACCTAATGCCTAAACCCAACTACTACCTTAGTACTTATTAATTAGGAGTTTATCAAGCTAATTAATGGTTTAAGTTAATGATTTGTTTATAGTGAGAATTGTACCTCAAAATAAAGTGTGACTCAATTCCGACTGAGTTAAAATAAAAAGTGTGCTAAAAAGGTAAAACTGAAAACGTTTAAGTACTATTTCTCTCTATTAACTAGAAGCTTATTACCTGCATATTATAACAGAAATTTGTTGTGTATTTGTACTTATAAAGTGCTTCTCCAACCTAATGCCTAAACCCAACTACTACCTTAGTAACTACTACTTAGGAGTTTATTGAGCTAATTAATAGTTTAAGTTAAAGGTTTGTTAATAGTAAGAATTGTACCTAAAAAGTAAAAAAAAAATTGAGAACATGCTTCTTGATTTTTTTAATAAAAAAAAATTAAATGCCATTTTTTCTGAATCAGATCAGTATGTAATCAATAATATCTAGTTAGTAACAATCCCAAGCAGAAAAGTCTATCATCACAGAAAGTTGAAACTTCATTGCTTTGATCTATCATATATTTTATACCAGTTATGGTTTGCTCTGCAATTTATCTTTCATCGCTGTGCGCTAAATATCCAGAGTAACCACTGTACTGTGTCATTTCGGCTTATGTTCTTATAGGTGTGGTTCCAAAATAGACGAGCAAAGTTTCGGCGTAATGAGCGGGCGATGCTGGCCAGTAAGAACGCTTCACTTCTTAAATCCTACTCGGGAGACGTAACAGCGGTGGAGCAGCCTATCGTCCCCCGTCCCGCACCACGTCCAAATGACTACCTATCCTGGGGAAGCGCAGCCCCATACAGGTAACCCTCTGAATCATTCTCTGAGCACTCTGGTTTCATTTCATTTCCTCTCTGTATGTGTCTTCTGCTCTCCTGCTGTGACTTCATCTTCGCCTGCTCATATTTTCTTCTTCAAAACGTTTTAAATTAGATTTTTTTTTCTGTTGCACAATTTCAATCTTAAGCTTGTTTTCTTTTGGTGGAGTCATTGGGCCGTGCCGGCAAACAAACATTAACAGCCATGCCCTGCTTTTCCCACAGTTCAATAGTAGAAAGTAACACAAGGAGCAGCTAGTGAGCTGCTTTTTTGTCACTCTTTGTGGAAGTGACGGTGAGCCGATCCCCTGATGATGAAGTGATAATCTGAAAACAAACCATATTAAATCCGCATGTGACCCTCATGACCTTTGGGCCATAGGATACAAATTAACTTTCAGAGGAAGAAAAGTCCATTGGGCAGGATTTTTTGTGACTCTAGTTACACTATGGTTTTGATTTACGGTAATCATCATGCTTAAATGCGTATAGAGTAACTATACTGCCACTCCGGCCAAATACCTTTTTCCCAGCAGCTGAAAAACGCAACTCGACCGGGAACACTTTCTGGCGTGGATATGCATTGACCATTTACCATGCCAGTAAAACGGGCTTGCACAATTTCAACGCACACAATGTGCTGCGCAGATATAATGCATACATATTAATGCACTACTTATGAAGATTTATTAACTATTTATATATTCTTAAGCTGGTACCCAAGGCCGGAGGGAGGGCCAATGCGAATGCCACAGAAAATGCTGCCCACAGAAAGCAAGTACTTTTTACTTTCATATACACATATGGGTTCACATAAAGATAATAATAATAAAAAAATGGGGCTTGTTTCTTTTACATTTTGGATTGTTTGTGTAACGGATGTAACATTAAAATTTACCTTTTTTAAATATCTTATTTACAGCACCATGGCAACCTACCCATCCACTTGTGCCAACACCACTTCCACCCAGGGAATGAATATGGCCAATAGCATTGCTAATCTGAGACTGAAGGCCAAAGAATACAACCTCAACCAGGTGCCTACTGTCAACTAAGCCTGAAAAGAGGGACGGAATGAGGGGACGTAGAAAAGGAAGACACACTGAGTAGAGAAGAACTCCAAACAGCTGGATTGGTTTACCAGTAACAGTGATTTTTTTTGGCCTTCTGCAGTGTCAAAGCAGAGTGGATGTGACTTTTGGCCCCCTCCTTAAACAATGGAATTGCGTTGTTGTTCCTCTCAATTGGCTTTTTTCTTCATCGCAGATGAAGGTACGTTTTTGAGAAACTCATTCTCATTTTGTACTGATATGAAGATTGTAAAGACAGCACATGTTCTGCTTTTTGGAGATCAAGTCAATGAGCAGGGCTCTGCTAAATCACAAAGAAGTGGCAGACGAAGCGCCTGGATGCTGTATGCTGTTCTTTCCATGTTCTTTTTGGCTTTATTTTGGGTCATCCGGATGGAAAGTAAAGAAACTTTCAAGGCACACAATGGAGGACTGTTGTGCTCCATTCACCACTGAATGGTTTAAATTACACCAGAATTTTAATGCAGAGATTTGGCAACAAAGTGGCTCAAAATGTCTCCACGTCTGCCTTCGGTAAAATAAAGACACATTTGTGTACTTTAATCAGTAGAGGAGATGTTTACAACTGTCAGTGCTAACGGAAGCATTGGGGCCAGATTACATATTTTAAGGTCTGAATATTACACCACTCTTAAAGGTTAATACGGTTCCCCATGGTGACATATGTATCTGCTCACAGTACACAATTATGTTTTAGTTTTGCCACAAGTGACTTTTTTCATATATTTTATTTTCCTCTTATATTTGGAAACTTTATAGTAATAAAACATTTTCAAGAAATAAATCTTATGTTATTGTGATAAATCCTGCAGCTAAATAGAGTGTGCCTTTTTAGCTAAATGCTCACATTTGAGAAACAGTTGCAGGCAACAGTATTACTACAATCATGACCTTAATATAATATATCAACATGTAACATTTCCTGATTTATGTTAAACACCAGTGCTACAAAACAAAATGGTGCAAATTAATTTGGTTCCATACTAAAAATGTAAAAAAATATATATATAATTATTTGTTCTGAAACTATGTGAGAATGAAATTTGTTTTTTAGATTTATTTTATATTGAATAAACATGTCTGACCTGTTTTACAGGTAAATTCTTTTACTAGATAACACTATCAGAAATGAATTTACAGCATGTTATATGTAATGTCACAGAGCTGTTTTTCTAGCTATTCCTGGTTGTGCTAAACTCTATTTCTCCAACTTTTAATGAAATTCAAATCAAACTGGATTTATACACATTTTATTGCAAAACAGCAAGTAAAAAGTTCTTAAAAATCCACAAATTTTTATTATTTAAATGTTTTGATAAAAGTATACTATAAATATATGATAATCAAGTAAAAAAAAGTAATATTGAACACCTTAATCAGCATGTTATGGTTAGATAATAGATGTAATATTCTCTTATTTTGCTGGAAGAACAATGTGATGAAAGGAGATTTTTGAGAATTAATTTCCACTGTTTGTAACCGAATCCTTAAAACTCAATATTTGTTAAAATGAGTGTACATGCGAATTACATCAGTTTGCCCAATTTAAAGAATTTCAATTTTAATTCCAATTTTAACAGTAAATGTGTTTGGAACGTCAATCCTACTGACTATGATTACTTCTTTATTTCCATTTCTTTTATTTTTATTAGTTAAAATAAAGCAAACAATAGCTGACCTCAAACAAACTGCATTGCTTAATACAAGCAAAAGTGACAAAAAAGATAAGAGATGTATGTTTGCTGAATCACCCAAAACATGCATCTCTGTCTTATTTAAAAAAATGTAATTACAACTAAAATAATTCAGTCCAATATTTTTCCCCCAATAAACCAAGAGCGCAGTATATAGTGACACACTGGCAGCTGTGTCTATGAAACTAAATAAAAGCTTTATCAAAATAAATTATCATCACTTATTTCAACATCTAAAATATAATGTCATCTAAACAGATACATTTGTGTAATTTACTCTTTAATCACCTGCTGATGTAAAATAACGAATCATGCAACTGCAACTGCTAGAAATTTAAGAATATTGACAAATTCGATGACGTTAGATGAGGATTTTATTATTTCCTGTCATTATTCTCAGCACTGAGCCCAACCTATCGAAAATGCTTTCCGAAGCTAGTGTTTACACCCACGGGTGTTGATTAGTGATATGACTCATGTGTATATATATATATATATATGTGTGTGCGTGTATATATTCTAGTGCCTTGTTCTCTGTCCAGACTATTGCATGCTCTTCATGCTGCACTGATCAGGTCAGGTCGAAGCGTCTCACCTTTCAGGCAGTTGGGCCCTGCTGACCTGAAGTGCTTCCAGATGTGCGTAGGCTGTGACCCGCTCGCCTCACCACCTCAGGCCTGGGGCCCGGGCCCCCTCCATCAGGGCTGACAGCATCCCCCTTGGATGGGTGTACGCGCAGCCGCCCGAGCAGATGACATACAAACACCTCACCCCCTCAGCACCACATCTGGAGCCTATTACAGAGGAGACAGTCAAAGTGAGCATGGGGGGGGAAGAGTCTGAACAAGCATGTGTGTGGAATATATGTATAAGGTGGAGATGTTTGGAGTAAGTTTGAGTGTGCGTGCGTCTACTTGCTTCCTGTGACCTTTTTCCGTCTCTTGAATCATGGGTCTCTCTTCTTGTCGTTTTTCCTTCGCTCCATAACAAATCTACCGCCTTCCATGTCAACCCTCTGGCTATTGGCTGAGGCGCTGAGAACATGTGGCCGCAGCCGGTTTATTAATGTGAGCGCTTGGAATGGGGTTTGCGCAAAACGAAAAGTTACTTGTCTTTTGTGAAATACAGTCCAGCTGTTTACAGTGTGCGGTAGAAGCCAATGCCAAGACGGCATTGTGTGCTGACATCCTCTGATGCTGAACGGAGTTGAATGAAATGTGGTTCTGCCGTGCACAGTTCACAGACCACAATCCACCTGCTGGGTTCAGCTACAAAAGAACGTGCAATCATTTTGTGACAAAAAACACAGCACTTTGGCCTTTAAGATGGAGTGATTGGCATTTTAAGTATATGGTAAAAGGGTCTTCTGTGATTTTACGTTGCCCCTTATGAAAATCATTGGTTTGACTACAAAAAAAGTTGTTGTAGTTAAACCATGGTAACCACAAATTAATTATTAATTACTTAATTATTTTCAACAAATACTGTATATGACTGAACTTTAAATCTCAATTTGCCATGAACGGATACATTTTTGCTTCTGCCTGAGAGACGAGAGAGCTCCAAGTTTTAAAGTTTTTGGACGTCATTGTCAAGGTTAAATCTGTGTTCAGGATTATTTACAAAACAATTTTTATTCCTCTCAATGAGTTCAGAAAAATTTTAAAGCCATTTCTCCATCGCTTATGAACGTAAGAATTCACACTTGTATTAGTTATTTTGGAAATATGTAAAATTTAAACTAAAAGTCAAACTATTAAAATATGCAATGAACTATGTACTTAAAAAAATAACATTGTTCTTCACTTTTTAGATGGAGAAGAAATTACAGAAACTACAAAATATTGGCATAAGCATCCAAAATTGATTACTTTCCTCTATTATAGTAGGTGAAAAATAGCATTTACAAAAGTAGTAAGCCTACTGTATGTTTGATTTCCCAATAGGCCTACTTATACAAAAGGCCATGAGGTCATGGGAGAGGATTTGTGAATGCAAAGCAAAGTAACTGACACTGACACAGGATATAGTACATCCAGAATAAGTTTATATTATACACATTCATATTTAATACATATTTAATGCTAAAACAAGTAAAGAGGCTACTCAAGAGAATTTTCAATATGTACTGTATGCATAGATAGATTGTGACATTCTCTATAACAAGTTGCATGCTGAATGATAAAATAACCTTTAAATTTTGTAAACAGAGTGCAGTGCTTAATAGTGCATAGCATATAGTGTATCACTTAAAACCCAACATATGGGATTTTGCATTCTGAGAAAACGGCAAAATACTTTTTGTGTGTATATTAGGCTGGCAACTTAAAAGATTGAATTAATTCAAATGACCTGGTGTGACTTAAAATTCCGAGTATCTCCTAGTATACAAGCAGCATCAAGAGGTTTTATGTTCCTGCAAGTGAAAATAATAAAGCTAATATTTAGTTACATTTTTAGAATTAACTTCTCACTGCACTCACTATCCTTTGGTTTATTTCCTGATTTATCAGAGGTCGCCAATTACTATGGCATATGTGTTATGCAGCGGAAGGCACCATGCAGCCCAGAATTAACTTGGTTTAAGAATTATTTTATATTATATAACACTACTGCCACTGCGCTACTGTTTTTGTGCTTTAAAAAATATTGACCTCAAGCAAACTTGCTGAAAGCAAAGACAGTGTCTCCACTGTGACAGCCATATAGCTTTCTATTTTGCTATGCTTTCGCTGTCCGTAATTACGGGTTGTCTCTACAAGATCAAAGCATGCTAATTATCATGCAAAAGATTTTTGGGGGTTATTAACTGGCTGTTTAGACGTCTTAGACTCAGATGAATGTGTATTTTCATTTCTATTCCTTAAACAAACTGCCAGCATGCACAACTCTGGTGGCTGATGTGACATCGGTCTTCGTCATCACCATATAATCAACTTCAGCTTCCACTGCACGAAAAAGTCACATGTATTCCCTCAACAGCTAAACTATTCAAAATATGTGTTGTTAAAAGGCTTTTATTTATAAATGGGGCAATGGAGAAGTGGATTGGGGTTTGGGTTTACATGGCTCAGAGCAAAACACATGTGAGCCCTGGCCCAGCCTGTTGACAGCTTTCAACTCTGCCTGTTCTGGAGTGTGGAACTGAGAAGAAATGCAGACCAAAACATCTTTCTCTCTTGCCAAATTACTTCAGAGCAAAAATCTGTCTTTCCTTCTGTGTGGTTTGGCATTGCGTTTAAAAAAGAGAGAAAAATACCCTTCTAATGAAATACACTTAAACATTGAGTTGGCCTTGAAAGGGTCAATGAGAAGACCTACCATCAGCAACAAGAATGTGTGATGCAAAATTAAGTACTACACTAAAAAAATATATGTTTTTACTGTTTGTTCAACCTACTCATTTAAAATGAGCTGAAATAATAAAATTATCGGGTTTTATGTAGGGGGACAACTCAAATGTTTTATGTTAAATCCACTTACATTTGTAAGAAATTATTAAGTTAACTTAATTCCTGCATGTTGTCCTAACACAAATCGAGCATATTTTACAGTGTATGAAGTTAATATTCACAGGGGATCACAGAAATAGATTTATCTTTTCTAATCAGGGACGTTTTCGTTTCCCACTAATAAATATTTTAATTATACAGTTATTATTGTCTTCTTTTTATTGTTATTCTTTGTCTTGCAATTCAGACTTTTTTTAACCATAACATTTTTTGCCTTATAGAATTCAGAGGGAAAAAAGTCACAATCAATTGCGAGTTGAAAAATGTTTAGTTTTTTCTTCCATGTTCCATATTTATTTAATATTCTGAATACACAGAGAAAAAAGATTGTGAGGTATAAACCCAGAATAGGAAAAAAAGAAACATTGACTACATTTACATGGACATCAGTAATCAAATTATTTGCTTTAATCTAATTAAGAGAATAATAAGACTAAGGTGTTTACATGAGTTGCTTTTTTAAGTGTTATACTTTCATGATGCCGTTTTATATGTTACAGCACTTAATTCGATTAACGTCACTGCGTCACCGCGTTATCCGTATTTTCTGAGGAGTTTCATGTAATTTCGGGTGTTTCATTTTTAATTAGTCGACTTTAACTGCAGTTTGGCACTTTCACTTTCATTCACGAACATTCAAACGAGTGACAAACGAGATATTAGATGCAACTATAAACTGCTGGAAGAGTTGTTTTAATGGAAGTTCATACTGTATGCTAAATGGAAGAAAAAAAAATCTCCGCATTTCACGATGCAGGTGTCTGTGGTCTGCACTGACCTGGTAGATGCAGAGCATCAATCAGCCGTGCGTGTGTGTGTCTGTGTGTGTGTGGACTACCCTGTCGCAAAAAGCGGCTTAAAGTCCTACATGACGTTAATAGTTTGATTAACGTGTTTACATGTATGTACTGCAATTAAATAATGCAATTAAAATCGACATACTCCACGTCTTAATTCGATTTCTCTTTAGTTCGATTATGACCTTAATCTGATTTAATTAATAAAAAATCACTGTTTACATGGTAGACTCTTAATCAGAGTATTGTCTTAATCGCATTAAAATCGAATTATTGGTGCCATGTAAACGTAGTCATTGGCTCATTCTGAAAATGTAGCCCTCTTTAATTTTCTGAAGGTCGTGAATTATGTAGCCAGAAGTAGGCATGGCTGCATTTCATGTTTAAAACGAACTCTACGGGGCAGTATGACCGCTCAGCTCCATATGGACGGCTTACCCGCTGTTACCAGTTTGTCTAGTTAGCTCGCCATGTGCATGGGCGGACTTGAGATGCAGTGAGGAGCTGACTATGGTGATGCCGTTCGAGTCCTACAAAGAACTATTCCAGAAAAAGGGTAAGACAAAAACAGAAGCCCAAAAATAAAATAAAAGAGTAAATAACGGTAAAATGTGGTAAAAAAAAATGTTATAAAAATCAGGCGAGGGCTTTTCTTTTTCTGGATTTTTAAAACTGTCGGTTGGGTTTAGGGAAGTGAGAGTGTCAATTTGTTTTTAAAACACTATTGGTTGGGCTTAGGGAAGGAGGAGGGTTAGTCAGTCGATCGATCAGTCAATCTCATTCTTGTGAAAACTGGTTTTGCCAGGTCACCTCGGAAGAACGAACTTGAGAGGCCACGAGAACAGAAAACGCGTGCTTTGAAAAACAAGATGCTGCCGTCTTCCCAGATGGTCACATGACTAATTTTTATAACTAAAAATTATTTAAACATTACAGCATTCATACAATTTTTTTTCCATTTTCAATATATATATATATACATATATAACATGCACAAAAACATTACAAATATACTTTGCACAACACAAATAAAACTGATTTTAATACAAATTTCAGCAAATAAACACCCTTAATGTGTTTATGCCTTTATTACGATTTTCATGTTAATGTTTACTTTTCACCATCTCATTTAGAGAAACTCCTGTTTTGTCTCTGAACTTTAATAATAAATCTATAAAAAATGCTGCACTTCCCAACTCCCACCTTCCGTCGCAATGACTTCTGGGACTTATAGAGCAAGTTCAGTGCTCAAGTCTGCATCAGTCCATCCTCAATACCAAGAACACATCTGGAAACTTTATTTTCTTGCAAAACCTTCTGTTCTTGCAGTCTTGAGTTTTGGAACTGAACTTTGGCAGTTGATGATGACGTAACACAAAAACACAAGGACACAAGATCGCTGAAAAATGCATATTGAGAAACAGCCAGTCAGTCAGTCAGTCATTCAGTCAGTCAGTCGACAGCAGTCTCTGGTGGATTTACACGAGAACAGCAGGCACGAATGGCAGTTGCGAGATTTCAAAAAGCATACACAGCGGCCTCTGGTGGATTTGTGAAAACAAAAACTGCAAAAAAAAAAAAAAACAAAGCTCCTGGGACGTATTTGGTGCTAACCAGAAATGTATATGGCAGTATGTTTTCAGAATGAGCCTGGTTGCAAAAAAGTCAGTATTGTGAGTTTTAAAAACTGAGTTCCAGTAAAAATAAAAATGTAAAACAGAATTGCAAGTTGTATATTCTGAGAGAAAAAGTCATAACTGTGAGATATAAGCTGTGAAATACACCTTAAACTACTGTTATCTGACTTTGTACATTTCTTTTATTGAGTTGACAGGTGACAAGCTCATTAGCCACATCATGTGGAATATTTACTTTTGCCATTTTGCACCAGCAGCAAAAATATTCATTGGATGAATCAGATCAAGCAGACTTTCATTGAAAGGAAGTGGTTAGAAATAACATTTATTTATTTGATTTGCCAACTCTAGGAAAGCTTCACTGGAAACTACAAGGTCCATTCCAAAATACCTAGTCTAAAACAAGCACACTTCCTTCTCACACTAATAAAGGTTGCTGTTCTCACTAAAATGTTAGCATATAACCAAAAAGAAAAAAAAAACTCAAATAAGATCCAACATGAAGTTCCCACTTTACCTTGCTGACAGGATCTGAGGCCTTGTCACACATTTACTGATATATTCAAGAAGTGTGGAACAGGCTGTTTAGGCTGACCCCAGTGTTTAAACTATCACTAATTTGAGCTGGATAACTTCCTGCTTTCATTACTCTTGCCAGTCGGGCCGAGATGACAGAAAGTCCCAATGGTGGCGCCTGCCTGTTGGAGAGGAAGCAGCGCTGTGACAACGGCGCCCGAGTCAAACACAAAGGTCAACATCCACTGCGCACCTCAATCCAAAAGCAAATAGCTTTTGTCACACCATTTCCTCAGGTTTTAAAGAAAGGTCATTCCTGAAGAGGATAATTTAGGATTTAAATTCAGACATTTGATCAGTTCTTCGTAAAATATGTTACACAAGGAAGCCAATTGTTGACCAGCGCTGTACAGCTTCAGACTAAAATGTAGTCGTGTAAGAGAAAAAATCTAAGTTATGAAGACAAAAGTGAAGGAAATACAAGAGACGAGGTCAAGTATGCATACGCATCAAAAGAAAAGGTCAAAAGCTTTTGTTTTAGGAATACCCCTTCACTTAAAGTAACAGTTCGTTTTGTATTACATATAGCAGAGTCTATTCTTTTAACTTTACAGGGAGGAAGTAATCCGTCCATTAATCTTTATTAAAGCCACAATCCATCATATCTTCTCCAAACAGTCCATGCTTAGATCTGCTTACCATTGGTTTCTATCTTCCAAAACTGGGAAAAATAATTTTCTCTCTCCCTCAATCATTCTTCTCTTCGCTCTGTGTTCGTTTGGGGTTGGTTTTCTATTTCAGAAAGGATCTCGACTGCGTGTAAATGGGGGTGCAGTGGGGTATACTTGCTGAAATGAATATTATTGTCACATCTCGAGCCAGGTCAAATTCCCAACCAAATGTGCAATTTGGGGATGACGCCTGCCACGAAAAGTCTGCATTTAATTTTCTCTACTGGCATACACACTGACATGTGCATGCACGCACACAGCACAGCACATGTACACACACACACACACACAGATGCTTGCAAAGAGAGAATAAAAAGAATGAGACGCTGGGAGAAGCAAGTGCAGAACAGAGCAAACTTAATGCAAGCATTTATTCTGCTCAGACTGTTTTAATTAGCAGGACTCGATGAAAGAAAATTATTGTTTTTTATAAAACAAAGGCATTAACGTCAGGATTAGATTCTGTAAAAAATAAATGTATTCATCTACTTCTGTATTGTTTCATTTTGATGAAGGAAAGGTGAATTTGATTTCATTGTCGTCAGTTTATTTATGTTCTGATAGCTGTACAGCACTCTTCAATTCAGAGAGCTTATTGGCCATTTACATCATTTTGGCAAGTTGAACTTTTTAATGGACATGTTGTTTTTTAAAAGGGGTGGTCCACTATGATATCATATTTTAAACTTTAGTTGATGTGTCATGTAGCTGTGTGAACATAAACAACTTCTCTGAATGTAATATGCTCAAAGTTCAATGCAAAGGGAGACATTGGTGTTTACAGAGTTAGCTTAGCAAAGCCTACAGCGAACAAATTTTGGGGACTACAAGAAAATACATCCGGGCTAGTGGAATCACAAGGGCCTCCAGTTAAGCGCATTCAC
This sequence comes from Danio tinwini, assembly GCA_903798205.1. Classification (NCBI taxonomy): domain Eukaryota; kingdom Metazoa; phylum Chordata; class Actinopteri; order Cypriniformes; family Danionidae; genus Danio; species Danio tinwini. The sequence goes on from CAIGQZ010035027.1 coordinate 17,013,087, forward strand.
CACATGTATACACCCTGCGCAGCGAAGGGGAGTGGTTAGAGTGGCTGTAATGTAGCAGAGAAACCTAAATAACCTAAAAACACTGCTATTTCCACAGAGCTTCTTCTGTTTCTGTATTTGGGCTTCCAAAGAACACGACACAAAGAGAGAAGAACTTACAGTTTAGTTTTAATTATGTTCCAGAGAATTATAAAAAATATATAGCAAGCATTTGACAAAGGAGAACTTCCAGAATCTCTCCCAGTTCAGTGCTGGATGCAGCTAAAAACTCCTTCAACCGACAAAGCTGTGGATTGTGGGCCACAACCTGTAAGTATTTTTGGGATGTAAACAGGGGGTATGACGTGGAGCCAATCCACACATTATGTTAGCTGACCAATCAGAGCCTCTTGAGGGCGGGCCTTACAGAAGAACTAGTAAATATGGCAGTCGTTTTCATGTTAGCTGAGTAGTTTTATATAATCAAAGTAGGATATATGAAAAAATAATGTGATTTTCTACAAATGAAGCATGAGCACACATTGCTTTGCATCTTATAAACACAACCAAGCCTTAAAAAAACACAGTGGATCACCCCTTTAAGCTTGGTGAGCAGTGTCAAAACTGTTGAAACAGTTCAATACAAAATCAATACACAAGAAACAGTCAGAAATGTTCACCTAACTCCTGTTTGTGTAAAAAGTCCATTTAAAAATGCGCAGTAGAGTAACATGTTTTGTATAGTACCTGACACATACATGTAATCTGGATTATTCAATCAAATTCCAAACATGTAGTTCTTGTATCAGATTATGTACAGTACATTATGTTTTAAAATGCTCATATTACAGTTATTTTATGGATTACATGATTGTCAAACAATGGCTCATCAACTCATTTCTTGATTCTCCCTAATTCTTTGAACAGATCATACTGTTTCATATAATTTAGTTTTAAATCTTCAGAATCTATGCAGCCGTTCACAGCTTTTTTGTTAAATTCCCTTTGACCTAAAATGTTTACTTGAAATGCTATTAAAATTTCAATATGTTATAGATAAGTTAGTCTAAAAATCCTTTAAAATAAATCTAAAAGTAGAGAGAATGCATTACTTAATACTGAAATACTGACAATGCATTACTTAATTGTTTTACTAACAATTTTCATCACATAATTTGTAATCAGTGACAAACAATAATTAGTAATTAATCTACCTAGTAAATATATATTTTAGTGATTAACAATATTATTGATTCTCAGGCAAATCTCAGTATGGAATAATACAACTCTGTAAAGAATCAACATTTTACCCTATTAACAAACCCAACTTAAACTACTCCCTAACTACAACTTTACTGTCCCAACTTGGCTATCATTAAATACAGTTAAAGCCTCCATTTTTATATAATAAAGAGAAATTTTTAAATAAAATACAATAAAAAAATTATTAGGTAAGTTCAGTCTATAACATATCCCATTTACACTGTCACAATTAGTATATTCCTTACACATTTATTACTGTTCTATTTCCAAACAGTTGAAGTACTTGAAGTACTTTACCATTTTTTATAGTATAGGTTTAGCTTGTCCATTTGCTTATAAAAAAATTTTTCAAATGCGATCACTCTAGCAAGTTCTACGACCCATTCTTGAAAGGAAGGTGCATCTTCTGATTTCCAGCTCCTAAGAATCATTTGTCTGCCAATCAATAAACCGGTTTGGACTCAGGATTTTGTGTTTTTATAGTTTATTTCATTGTCTGTCCAACCACTTTGTATAAACAGTCTAGGACATGGTAAAATATGAAAATCTAAAACCAAGCAAATGTGTTCATGAACTCTTTAATCTTGAATTTTTGTACAAGACCATAGAGCATGAACTAAATCACCATTCTCGATCTTATATCTTCAACAATAAGTTGTATATTTTAATCCAAGCTCAAACAGTCTGAAATGAGTCTAGTAAAACTGTCTATGGTTTTAAACTGTTTAAGGCATATTTTAGCAACCCTAGATGCTGTTTTAACATTCTTTAAAATTTGTGTTTGACTTTTTGTCATGAAATGTCTCCCATGTTTTCTTAAAGTAAATATATATTTTATATAAAATGCTATATAAAACCAGTCTAGCATCTACTTCTAACATGTTAACATATGAAAAAGAATGTAAAAGCACAGAGAATTGCAAAAAAAACAAAAAACAACCCTGTTGACTCACAGGAAAATTAGGAAGTATTTAGCAAGTAACCTTTTCCTGTTTGAGTTGCTTGCAAGCTTTCGTGAATGTATTAGCTCATTTTGGATTACACGATAAGTGTGTGCACGGTTCATGCAAAATGGCCTAATTAGTATTGTTAAATAATGGCCTTAAGAAAACAGGAATGTTAAATGCTCTATAACGGGCATAATGTTTTTGGACCCGCTATTTTTAATCAAACCCAAAAATCTATTCTTTCTCACTCAGCTAAAATATTCATAGTGAGTATTGCCACTACATAAAGCATTAATAAAAAATAACTGACTTAGCATCTTTGAAAGAAATCATTTATTATTAACAGTGGTATTGTAAGAGCATTCAGATATCCCCTTTCCAGCTCTGAGCTGAAATCAGGGATTGATGGGATTTTAAAAACTGAATTGTGGTGCAAATTTAAAGAACTGCATTCCTAAAACATTCATTTCCACTAATGAATATAGCATTCCTTAAGCCGGTAACTATATACTGTTTCAAATGTGCATACTAATCATTTTAAGTTCAGCACATCTGGAATGTTTTAAAATTTAAAGAGACGATATACGTGACATTTGAGAAATTAGGCTTTGTTTAACAATATTAATCAAAAGTCGCCTCTTTACAAGGGCCTATGAATAAATTGTAACATTTTTCATGTATGTATCCAGAGAGGCTTGTAAATCATTTGGCTCATAAAGAAATGCGCAAGTATTTAAAACTCACTTTGTTGATGTTTTTATACTGGCATTCATTGAATGCAGGCGGCCCCAAAAAACCCACAGGTGAGCATGACGTCTTGGTTCATATTCAACTCGTACACTAAGGGAAAACCTAGAAACCATCTGTCTGTATTTAATGAAAAGCATTCCTCCGCCTTTTGAAATAATGAAATATTACACTGCAACGTTCAAGAATATCTTTAGACAAGATTTATGCGCCAATGGACCTATTTTGGCTTCCAGGGATGGAGCAATTCTCTGGTTTCCCTAGTATGTTTCAGTAACAAAGGAAATCCAACTGTAACTTTCATGTCTTGTGCGAAACGCTTTGCACATTTAAATTTGGTAAAAAATATAATCTGGCATAAAAAAGTTTTATTGAATCATTACATTTTAATAATAAACATAATTGCATTCTTGGTTTCAAGTTAAGTGGCTTCTCTAGTATGATTCTAGAAAAGGAAATTCAACTATAACTTTCATGTCATGAGCTAGAAGCTTGGAAACATATAATCTCTATAAAAAATTAAATGAAATGAGTATTTATTATATAATTAAAGCTTTATTTTGCCAGCATAAAAATATGAGTTAATTTGTTTTATTTATGAATTAGTACTATTGATTATATATAATCAAATAATACAAAATATAACTTGTTTTAAAAATGTTTTACAAATGCTTTAATAAATGAAATATTATATTTAGCATTTATTAATAGCTATATTTTATTCATATTTTTATATAATAATATTATAGTTTTATTGAATATAATTAGTATAATTATTTTTATTTAAAAACACAATAAAAGTTTTGGCTTCAAGTTCATTGGTTTCCCTAGTATGTTTCTGGAAAAAAAAAGGAAATTCAACTATATTTTAAGTATATCAACTAAATTTCAAAAACTATTTTAACTATCAACTAAATTTCATGTCATGTGTGAGAAGCTTTGCAAAATTAGCAATGCATATGTTTTACGCAATGGATGCCTTTCCAGCCACAACCCATCACTGGGAATATCCACACACACTCATACAGTTAGTGTTACAGTTATTTAATTTGGTATAAAAAAAAAAAAAAA
>CAIGQZ010035027.1:17017193-17037410 GCA_903798205.1 Danio tinwini
AAAAAAAAAAATATATATATATATATATATATATATATATATATATACATACATACATACATACATACATACATACATACATACATACATACATACATACATACATACATACATACATACATACATACATACATATATATATATATATAATCTGTTTTACAATGTTTTACAAATACTTTAATAAATGAAATATTACATTTAGCATTTAAATATTAAAGTTTTATTAAATATTATTAGAGGGGCAGCACGGTGGAGCAGTGGGTAGTGCTCTCGCCTAACAGCAAGAAGGTCACTGATTCGAGCCTCGGCTGGTTCAGTTGGCATTTCTGTGTGGAGTTTGCATGTTCTCCCTGTGATCGCGTGGGTTTCCTCCGAGTGCTCTGGTTTCCCCCACAAGTCCAAAAACATGCGCTATAGGTAAATAGGGTAAGCTAAATTGTCCATAGTGTATGTGTGTAAATGAGAATGTATGGGTGTTTCCCAGTGATGGGTTGCAGCTGGAAAAGCATCCGCTGAGTAAGACATAGGCTGGATAAGTTGGCGGTTCATGCCGCTGTGGCGACCCCAGATTAATAAAGGGACTAAGCCGAAAAGAAAATTAATAAATGAATGACTAAATATTATATAAATATTATTATTTTTATTTAAAAACACAATAACATTTTTGGCTTTAAGTTCATTGGTTTCCTTAGTATGTTGCTGAAAAAAAAGGAAATTCAACTATATTTTAAGTATATCAACCAAATTTCAAAAACTATTTCAACTATCAACTAAATTTCATGTCTTGTGTGAGAAGCTTTGCAAAATTAATTTGGTAAAAAAACTATATATCTGTTTTACAATGTTTTACAAATGCTTTAATAAATGAAATATTATAATTAGCATTTAAATATTAGGGTTTTATTAAATATTATTAGTAGAATTATTTTTATTTAAAGTTCATTGGTTTCCCTAGTATGTTTCTGAAAAAAGGAAATTCTACTATATTTTTTAAGTATTTCAAATATCAACTAAGTTCAATTATATTTAATGTCTTGTGCTAGAAGTTTGGTAAATTTAAATTGGATAACACAATAACATTTAAACAAAGCTGACAATTGTTCTTATAAATGAAAAAAAAGTATTTATTATATAATCAGAGCTATAATTTGCCAGCATAGGCATCATGAATTCATTGTATTATTGATATTATCATATTTTAGGTCTAATTTGATTTTGAATTGTATTTTTAAATAAATATTTAAGACAATACAAAAGAATCAGGTTAGCACTCATTTTTCATGACTGATCATCACTATATCTCTATACTATAATTAAATCAGTGCTTTAGCCTGCACATGCCAAACAAAGTCTCAGACTCCAGTAGATATGTCTGTAATACAACAAGCCCATCTCTGTGCTTTGTTGTCCAGATGAGGCTTTTCTTGTGCTGGGAACAGCAGTTTGCTCTCCAGCCCTGCTGCTCTGAGGGGAGCACAGTGGAATTTGGTGCATTTCCCCTTTTCGTGCGCTGGACTTGTTCGCTCGCTGCCAACTCTGGGCTCCATTTCGCCTCCACATGGATTCTTCCCTCAGGGGTCATGATGACAGCGAGTAGATCGATAATTAGAAAAACAAAAAATGGGAGTCTGTGGACACGGAGGGCAGTGTGTAATATTAACATAGACATTGAGGAATGGCTGACGAATCGCAGGCTGTTTTGACAGCTCCAAACAAACCCGGGGACGACTGAGGGACAGAGTGATGACTGGAGGAGACTGGGAGGGGCACTTAAAAACACCTCACCCCACTCCAAAACCCCTCTTACTCACGCATTCAATCTTTAATTATTCTTTGTACAAGTAAGGCTTTTACAAACACGCCATGGTCATGTTTTTGACAGTTTTTAAATTTATTTTAATAAGTTTTTACTGTTTTATTTGTTTATTTATTTTTATTTTAATTTTCGTTTTTTATTTTATTTCTAACATTTTTTTCTTTGTTTTTCTTTGTTTTTAAGTTTTCATACAACCTGAAACCTTATGTTTATTTCCAGATTTCAGGTAATTTAAAGATAATATTTTTACATTCAATGTTTTTTACATGTTTTCTTAAAGAAATTCTAACATTTTAACAAATGTTTAACAGTTATTTAACATGTATTTTTACTTAACATTTGTGTTGTTTTAGGGTAGAATTAATGTGCATAAATTGCCAAAAAAAGCCAAAAGTTTTTTTTGCTGGGATTTATGTTTTTTTCCTCGCCGATTTGTTGTGCTCATCTTCTCAGATTTTTCTATAGTGACACTAAACTGTCTGTCTGAAATAATTAGGAGAGAATCTGATTAATCAAACTGCTTTGTCCAGCTGTTTTTGTAAATCTGATTACGTGCTTTATCAACTCTTGGCCACAAGGTGGCCTTCAAAAATCAGACAAAACTGAAGCGATCAGCATGGCTTTGGTCGGCTGTGGGTGGTAGAGGTACCAAGTGTTTTTCGTGACTTCAAAACATTTGACAACAATTTGTTTATTATCATGCTGTTGTGGGTAAATTTTGAAGGCTTGGCTTGCCGGTTTAAATGAACTAGTAACTAACACATAATTATGCTTTTCAAGTAAAGTGTTGCTCCAGTGGTGGAAATTGTTTCCTTGTTTACCAAAGACAGAAAGAGAATAACCAAATTATGCTAAAAAAAAATCACTTCTTCATTCACATGTGAAACCATACTGTGTAATTATTATCTTAACTCCTTTAAACTAATGTTTAATATAAAAAGGCAGATGTGACCAGTCGTGAAATTTTTTGCTTACCTTGTTTACTTGTTGATATCCTGTAGCTATATGAGCTGTTATTCTTCAGTTTCATCTTTTTCTTCTTTGCCTTTCATGAGAGGACACAGAGGAGTTAATTCACTCTGCTTTAGTTATGTAACCAAAGTCCCTTTAAGGTTGTAACTCAACAATTTTCCCTGTTAGTTTAAGCTTGCTTATGGATGTGATGGGGTATAAAAATCTATTTTAGGCTTTTCTTCTTTTTCCTGAAATGACCAACTGTGTTAAATTTAGTCACATCTTTCATCAGCACAGCCATAGGAAAAGATGCTTCTGCAGGTGGTAACGTTTTTAGATACATTAAAAAAAACCACTAAAGTAAACAGCAGATTTTTTTGACTAATGAAGGCCTTAAGCTCTTCTTTGTTCTTCACCTTTACACTAACTTTGCTCATTTCATATTCTTATACATTGTATTTGTTTTATTATTTATTTTAAAAATATGGCTGTAGTGATCATAATTTGTTAGAATGTAGTATAATGTAAGATAATATATGGCAGCAAAAGCATTGACTACACATTATTCAATTTTCATCCGTTTTCCTTCAGCTTGGTTCCTTTATTCATTAGTGGTCGCCACAGTGGAATGAACTGCCAGTATATGTTTTACACAGCAGATGCCTTTCCAGCTGAAACCCAGCACCGGGAAACATCCATACACACTCATTCACACACATAATCTAAGGCCAATTTAGTTTATTCAGTTCACCTGTACCGCATGTCTTGGACTGTGGGGGAAACCGGGGCACCCGGAGAAAACATAAACACGATGAGAACATGCAGACTCCACACAGAAATGCCAACTGACCCAGCCAGGACTCAAACTAGCTACCTTCTTGCTGTGAGGCAACAGTGCTAACCACTGAGCCACTGTGTAACCCATTATTCAATTTTTACAAATAAAATATCGACATGAAATAGCAAGTTTAAAGTAATCTGAGACACACAGACACATCTGTAGGTTTAGACTTTCAACAGATTTTTCAGAAATGTTCAGACAATTTTTTCAAGTAACAAAACACAACATTAATTATAGCATCTCTTTTGCAAAAACAAAAGATCAAAAAACATAGTTCTTCTAGAATTAAACAACCTAGATCTTGTTAAACCACAATAACCACGCAAAAGATTAGTTTTTTGGTAACTTTACAGTAAAACTGCTGTAGCCTTATGGCAATTCATTAAACATAAAACCGTTTATATACAATTGCAGATAATTATCATACAAATATTTTGCAAATACATACAAACATAAACCAACACATTACCTGTTAAAGCTTATCCAATTCTCAGATCTTGGCTCAGTTTAAGAACCAGGAACTTTGCAGTAATGTTAGCATCTTCGTTGATTTTTACTAAGTGACGACACTTTGGCCGTTAAAAATGGCGGATTCGTCAAAAATTAGGCAAGTCGTTCATCATCAATAATCTTATTAAATAGTTTCATTAATATTTTTTATTATTATATTGATTTGAATAGGCTCACGCTCTTGTGGTTTTAGCAATACTAATTAATTAATGATGGGACAACTACATTTGCCAAACTTGGCTGCAATTTCTGTAGATTCGTCGATAGCTACATTATTTTCAGGGCGGAATAGTAAACATTTAGTTATCCACCAAAAACAATGTCTAGAAGCTGTGATGAATGACTGTTTTGAGCATAGAGAATCAGCAGCACGAGGCTCTCTTTCAGCATCTCCTGACGCGTGCGGTATCCGGAGCGTTGTCAGCCAGCAGTGTATTATTGGACCGCGGGGGTTTGCTTGCACTGACTCTACCATTATGACAATGAACTGCGCATCCTCATTCGCATCTGAAGCAATGAGACTCGATTTATGACATCTGCAGCACAATGACAGATTTATTTACTGTAATTTGACGGCTGGATATTAAGTGCTATTGTGGATATGAAAGGAAGCGGATGAGAGATGGACTAATATGGACTGAACACCGTGTGACGAGCGACATCAGAGAGATGCTGAAAGGTACAGTATGTCTACGAGTCCGCAATTAGTAGCTAATAACAAGTAAAAAAATGCTGTGGTTGAGGGTTTATTTGTTTTTGTTTTTTTAAATATATCTGGTGTTGTTTGTGATGGTTAGAAGACGTTAAGCACGCAAAAGCATCTGAATCTGTGTGTGTTTATGACACGGTCTTGTTTTATAAGCTATACAGGCATCAAAATAATAACCACGTTAGACTTTGTGTTGACAGAAAATGCAAGTATCTGTTAATCACGTGTCCATCTGTTTCCTGTCATGTTGATTTGTTTAGATATTACAAGTCTGTTGAAAGGTAAGTCTGTGTTTGTTCCTGTGAGGTTCATTGTTCTTTGAACATTTTACAATCCACTTAGCATGAATGAAGAATAATTAGGATAAGGCTTCCAATCTCACCAATCAACTGCTTGTCTAGATTAGTGTTGAAACTGTCCCAGTGATAAAAACCATAAGAGAAAGTGTAATTGCAGAAATGTAAACAGATGTTTGCAAAACTAATATTGCTTTTTAGAGCATTATACATACAAAAGAAAGAAAGAAAGAAAAAAAGCTTTAGTGTGAAAAATTACATTAATTTATATTACATTACCTTTACATTATTAATATTTTACCCATAGTTCTTACCTCTGATGTTTGACCTTTTTGATTAGGGTTGCCAGCTGTTTGGAACAAAAACTGCCAACTGCTAATCAAAATTAGACCAATCAAGCTCTGGGAGGTTGCAGTAGCAGAATTGCGTTTCTGCGGGTATATTTGTATTATTTATTTGTAATTTGAAACATGTTTTTTTGATAATGTCAGTTACCCTGTTTTGTGGTCCGGTTAGGTTATTGATCTAGGTTGTATTCACACTTGACTGGTTTTGTTATATTAAAATGGATTTATTGAAGTGGTTTATTTGAATGTGTGAATGCTGCCATCCCATCCTTGACGCCGCCAAAAATGCAGACTACTGAAAAGATGGGTCTCAGTCTGCTTTTGCACAAACCTTATTCAGTTAGAATAAAATATGTGCTCAACATGGACCAAAGACATTTTAACAAAGCTAAGTTCGGACATGATATAACCAGGGTGCGAATTACAGGGTGGTTTGGGGGGTTTGACCCCCCTAATTACACTTGATCCCCCCTGAAGGACTTAAAAACAAGATGAATTGTAAGAAATAGCTTTCTCTGATCTATCTTAAATAATTAAAAATGTATATTATAAATATACATTTGACCCCCCATAACGGTTCATACCATTGTGAATGCATAATCAAACCAGTCAATGCTAGGGCAAATATCATTCAACAGTCTGAAACTGGCAGTTCTAGAGCGCAAAAAGACATCTTAAGTATTCACAAAACTAGTTTCTTGTAAAATAGTTGTTTATATCTGCATGTAGCCCAAAAACAGAAAAATTAGACACATAATTTGTGTAGTTTGACCTAGAGTAATTTCTAAAATAGTCACTAAATGTCCCTCAAAACACTGAAATGTATACGTTTTATCAATAAATTTGATGTAATTTAAACACATTCACAAGTTTGTAATTGGGTGTTAAACATTCACATGTTTAATTCGCACACTGGATATAACATGATGCGAAATCTCAGAATACTCAAGCATTTCTGTTTTTTCTTATAGTCATGATGTTGCCCATTACAGTTTAATGCAGACATCAGAAATGTGTCTTCCTGCAGAAGATCGCATGTGATGCAGGAATAATTGGCGCTATTTTTATTTTTCGAGCTCTTCCTAGCTTCTCTAGTGATAAAAATAGCATCATATGAGCACAAATTGAATGAGAACACTCAGTGTACGAAATTGCTTGGAGTGTTTAGTAAGTTTTTGCTGCAAAATATAAATATATAAAGGATTAAATGTTTAATTTTCTTTCTTTTTCTCTATTTGGACCAATAATAAACCAAAAGTATGGAACTAAGTGTGAACACACCACTAAAATAAACAAAGCTTTTCAGACATAACTGATGTTTATAGTCAAAATCTGTGTTTAGACACATTCATTTTTTTTCTCAAAACTGCTGTTAAATGCTATGTGAGAGCAGCTGTTTGATGTTACAAGCTCTCCATGTCATTTACTTCGGGTAATATTTTCAGTGCTAGATGAGTAGGACTGTTCAAACGCTTCTGATAATGACTTTCTAGCTTTGCATCTGCTTCCTAATAGCTTTCTAATTGTAATTGACACAATATTGTGTCTGCTTCTAATTCTACTGTCGCAGATGGACGTGTAGCAAGGAATTGTAGGAGTTATACAAGTTCATTAACAGCTTGTAAAAATGTGACAGAGGTAATTACGGAGTCCATTGCCTCCCTCCTCCGTACACACAGACGTATATATACAATGAAGGACATGTCCTGTTTCTAATCAGCCTGAGCAGGGATTGCCTGGGATTCATTCTACGCATATGGCAACCCAGAATTTCCATGTCAGTGCTGTGAATTCTTTATATACAAGACATAGGAGCATGAACAATTCCAACAATTGAATATATTCAATAATAATAGCCATAAGCCTGCCTGCTCACGTACCATGTAATAGTCTGTAAACATAACCATAACATGTGAGTTTATAGACGTCTTAATGCTTGAAAAAATCTCACACACATGATGTTTAAAAAATATTATAGCATTAAGGGTGCTCTATTGCTTTATGTTTATGGTCGATAAAAATAGTATATGTAGTGATGTAATAGCTGTTAGGATCACCTGCTCTCAAAGTGCTCACTATGAAAGAATCCACTTTTCTGATATGAAATGGGCTGTTTGTGGTTTAGTTCCAGAGTCCTGTGTGACTTGTGGTTCCCCGTTAGTCGTACACCAAGCAGCTGGTCCTGGGCAGCTGTTTAAACACAGGGATTTCAGATTGAAGGGTGGAAACATAGTGCAGTCTCAATGGTAATTACAGGGTCACCGTGGCTCCTGGGTTAGACACACTACCTCTTTCCCTGTTATTGGAAGTATACCTTGCTTTAGTCTGATTTTTCTGTATATTTTGGATATTCTGTCTATCTATTTTATCTCGTTTATTTACTGCGAAACTCTTGAGCATCTTTAATCATTCTGTCAAGCCGAGGAGAAACCTCTCAAAGCCTCCAAACACAGTCGCATGCTGGCTTTTCTTGAAAGAGTAAAGCGTGACATTTCCCAGGCCTGCAAGAAGACTTATGGCATGCTTAATAAGGAATAAAATGTGGCTGATTAGGAACACATGATGATGAACAGTTAGCAGTCTCTTCCAATGTCAATTATTTAACTGGTGGACGATTTCGTAGTTATGTAACATGCCTGAATGGTATTTCTCGCTTGAGTCAGTCTGTACCTTGGGAAAAAAGGTGATATAACTGTTCAGAGAAGCTTGTTTTAAAGGAATAGTTCATACAGGAATATAAATTCTGTCATCATTTGTTAACTTTATTGTCATTCTAAAGGTTACAAAAGAAATTCAGACTTTCAGCTGGGCTTTTTTTTGTAATATTATTACAATAAATGGGAAATTAAGTTTTCAAGTTTCAAAAAAGAGGCAAAGCACCTTTTGAAGCCACATAATGGGCACAGAATGAAAATTAAGTGATTATTTACTGATGAATCATTGAAACAGTGAGTTGAACTCGAGAATCACATCAGTTTGACTTCATTGACTTGACTGATTTCATCCCATCTTGTTGACCAGATGAATATGCTCACATTAAAACACTAGAATAACTCAAACTAAATCAATAAATAATAATTCAAATTAAAACTAAAACTAAAATGCAAATGTAAGTTATATAAGTATAAATATAGTTTCATTGAAATTATGAATCAGTGCTATATTAATATTAAATTCCACTATGAACCAGTTTTAAGATACAATTGTGAAGCATTTGTGTTCCTGACCTTTTTAATTGCATCTTTTTAAAGAATTTTGAAGAAAGCCAAATAGGAGTGGCAATTAATGACAGAATTCTCATTTTTTTTCTGAACTATCCCTGTAAAAGCAGCATGTATCTATTAGTGTTCATATAATGTCATGCTATATCAGTTGCCTGAATTAAGCTGTTTTGAAACAATCTGTGTTGTATAGCATAGGTCGCGGGACAATGGCTGGGAGTCACTTGGTGATTTCTAAAAAAAAAGTATTAAATCTTTTTAAACTATTTATTTTAACCATTTAAACTATTTATTTTAACCATAACCCACAGAAGATAAAACTGGTAGTTTTTTAATAATAAAAAAACAACAATGTGCCTCAGCCTTTAAATTATTATTTTTTTCATAGGATTGGTGTGTTTACGTTAGATTAACAACACAGCAATAGTGTCAGATGCAGCAGATTGATTTTATAGCACCAGGTTAATCTTTCTGACACCTTTATGGCAAACAAATACATTAAAAATAAATATAGGCCACAACTGAACATTGAGAATGATCTCTGATTGGAGGTTTTCAAAATTAAACCAAGTATAGACTTGTGCTAAAAACATTGTGTCCACCAGCCTCTTTAGTTGAGGTTAGTATTAAATTGTACTAATTAATAAATGACTATAAAAAATGTGGTTGTTAGACTGTTGCACTTTTTGTGCTGTCAATATGCTCGTGTTTATATAGGCCTATTGTTGTGTGCGCAACGTTTGTATGTTTATAACTACCTCTGAGGAATTTGGGTGTCACGGGTCACTGGCATTGTTATTTTAGGGGTCACGCTCTAAAAAGTTTGGAAACCCTGGTATAGTTCACTATGCAACTTGACTTTGAGTTTGCATGTAGTATGAAAAGTCTTACTAAACTGTTACACAAGTCATCAGCCACTCCCCTGGAAAATATGTGATGCAATTTCCATTTCTGTCTCCTTGTGTTTAGTCACACATTGTGGATTTTATAAATCATCATGGCGCGAGATAGAACCTCACAGTTGTGTCCATTCTAAATATATGTATATTTAACCGTCTTTCTCAACTGACTTGACTTTCAAAGTCTTTTTGAACTTGGTAACATCAGATTCCTCATCTTCTGCAGAAAGAGATAATCCTCTTAAATGCAGAGTTTTACCTACAGACCTGTCTGAGCCTGTGTTCCTCATTGCCCCTCCTCTCAGCTCACAGACAGTCACAGCTAGGGGCGAATAGCCCATTTACAACTTAAAGGATGCTCCTCAAGCCTGGGCAGGAAGGCCCAATGTGGTTTGTAGTTGGAAACCACATGCACACACACACACACACACACTCCTCCCCACACATACACAGAGAAACCTGTCTTTGAGCTTGCACGAACAGATCATTCTTTCAGGGCAAGCCAGTGGCGCTCCGAGTGTGTGTACTCTCACCTCTGTGCTGTTTACCACTTACCAGCCCTCTGTGTGTGTGCTTCGCTGACTCCTGGTCTGGCCTTGCCACGTCAAATGACCATCTCCTGCCTGCCGTCCAGGGAGAAATTGCAGCCCTGCATGTGTGTGAGTGTGTGCTTATGTTTGGTTGGACTCCTGACCAGCCTGGTCTTTGGAAATGAAGATTTCTTCACTAAAACACTGGATTGAGATCAGAGCCACAGAAGAGAGCCTGGCTGTTTCCCTCTTTAGGAGCTGAGTTTGTTCCTGTCTGCTCTTTTTCAACTTTCACTGTGGTTTTGGATGCCACGAGGATGAGTGGATTTCTGTATCGTGGCAGGTAAGGGATTCACCTCTAGAGCAAAGAAAGACTGTTTGCTTTCAGATTTTTTTGTTCTATTTCTGTGTGTTCCGCCATGTCTTTGGGATTTGTTTGTTGTTGAGTTTGAATCCAGGCATAACTCGCAGTAATTTGAAAAATGTGGGAGCAGAATGTCTGGTTTGCTTCACGGTAAAGCTGAAAATATACACGGAAACAGTTTGCTTGAATGAATTAAAAACAGAAAGTTCATTTAATGCTACTCGTAATGAATGGGAATTCTAAACTGTGCCCCTCCATTTATGCAATATCACTGTTTAAACAGCGTTCAAGCACACCATTTGTCAGTACGGGGGAGTTGACTCTTTAGCTGACCACATGTGTGATAGTGAGTGACCTAGAGCAGGTGGTCATGACTCAGGAATCTTCTGATGTCTATTGCTGTTGGGCATGTTTATATGTGATAAAGCTGGATTTTCCTTCTCTGTGGAAAGACTTTCTATACAATAACAAAGAAGAACGTTACAAACTCATTAGCATAGGCCCATCCCCCATGGTATGCGCACCTTAGTGGGTGGATTGTTGTTGAAATGGTGGAGTTGTTGACACCCTCGATCAGCTGTGTGTGGAAGACCATCTGTTTATGTTCCTTTTGCTTGTTGCAGACTTCAGTCTGTCGCTCTCCGTGGGGCAAAAATGTGATATGCGATGGATGTCTTTAGCTTTTATGAGTCTCTGAGATCTTTCAAGTGGTTTCACATGGATTATGTTAATTAGACGCTTAATTCTTTGTCTCTCAGATCAAAGCGATCAAAGTCAGTGGCTCTATCTACCATACAATATTCTGTCTGACTTATTATTTATCATCTGATCCATTTATCTGATAAGTAGACATGGTATTGAATGACTAATATCTGAACATTAACTGGGTAGTTTTATTCTTAAACAATGTACTGTACTGCATCTCTTATATCAAGGGCTCAAATAATTATTCAAAGTAGATTTTGGTTTACCATTTTAATAAGATGATGGGTGATAGGTGATTTCCAAGCAGGGGTCTACAAACCCCAGGGTGTACTTAATCAGTTTCCACTGGGTAAGACATTGCTTTGTTAAACCTTTAAAATGGTAATGGTAATCTGATTTGGTTTTGAGGAAGTGGCATTTTAATCTGATGGTAGAGTTCACTGCTGCTTAAATGTTTGGAGTTTGTGTGATAAAAAAAACATAAATTAAGACATTAAGACACCAAGCAGAGTTGGTCAAAAGTGACTTTCATAATGTCATAAAATGTTTCTTCTTCAAATAAATGCACTTAAAATGTTGTTCATCAAAGAATCCTGAAAAGTACCATGGTTTCCACAACAATATTAAATAATTCATTTATGTAAAATATATATATTTTTGAAGCAAATCAGTATCAGGTTGGCGCTAAAGGCTAAAATAATTAGGGATGTCCAGATCCGATCACATGATCAGAAATCGGGCCCGATCACACGGTTTCAGACTGGATCGGAATCGGACATTACCTCCCAATCAGGACTCGAATATAGATCTATGACTAAGTCATATATGACTTCACACAGAAACAGCAATGCGTGCAGCATGACATCACTTTTGATGCAGAGACGCTATTGGTTAAATGCCGGTGTTGTGCCGAGAAATGCACCCCTGACGCAAAATGCACCCCCTTATAGACTTTTATTAGCATTCTTAGTCTACATAAAAAAAATAAAAAATCAAAGACCATAATTGATTAAAACATAAAATGATTATTAAAATGATTATTATTTTGATGGATAAAGCAGGACAAGAAGTGAAACTCATACATACTAGATATAGTACTAGATTTACAAATAAATCTAAAATACTAGTAATATAAACTGTAGTTTAGCCTAAAATTAGGCTTTTTGGTGTGTATTTATCAGACATTTAGGCTACATGGAACACATAAAATTGTTGTTGCTGTTTTAAACTAAACCACGGATTAAACAATGCACTTAACCTCGTCGTTATTTTATTTCAAGGGTTCACACTAAGTTGATGATTTATTATAAAGCTTGTTTGGCATGCTGTCCCGGGAGAAAAAACCTTGAGCTCATAAGATCCTCGAGCCCGGGGCTTCCTCCCGTTGCAAGGCGAGAGGGGAGATTGAGCTCAGGTAGATCTCGAGAGCTCCCCTGTCATAGTGATTGAAGAGCAGATAGTAGTTCTTTTTAACGAGATAGGTACTAGGTAGGGAGCAAGTCTGTAGTGTTGATTAGTCAATAACTTAAGTTGCATGTTTTTAATCGGTGGGAGGAAACCGGAGAACCTGGGGGAACCCACGTGAGCACGGAGAGAATGTGCAAACTCCACACAGAAATGCCCGCTGGTTTGGTAAAGCCTAGAACCATTGACATTCTTGCTGTGAGGCAACAGCGCTAAGCACTGGGCCACCGTGTCACCCATCTAGGAAGGAGGAGAAGTAGGGGTGGAAGGGGGGATTCTTCAAAGCGAAGATAGTGGTGATACGTAACCCGAGGTATTTGTAGTAGCTTAGGGATTGTCTGATTGGTGCATAGTGAATTTGGATAATGTGGGTCCAGCCGCTAGCAATCATAAGCACGTGATCCTCTCGAAATTCTATTTATTTATTTATTTATTTTCTGTAATGGAAGGATTTCATTCTTGAAACTCACCTCAGTCACTCTCATTTGTGTCATAACTTTATTAATAATTTTTTAAAATCAATTTCAGTTAATAGATGCACATTTCAGAGGGGGTGCTTTTTTACGGCACGGGTGCGTTTCTCAGCACAACACTAGCAAAGTTGAACACGGAAGCAGCTTGAAGCGGAAAACGTGAGTACAGTAGGTCTGCGGTCTTGAGGTATTATAAAGTTGATGATGACAACATTGCCTCAGCAAACTGTGAGATATGTAAACTTTAAATTGCCTGCCGGGTATATTAGATTGAGGTGCTATTTGTTTTTATATTAGATTTTTTTATATTTACTGTTGCTCTAAAGACCAAAAGTGAAGAATTGATGTTATTCATTACTTGATTGTTCAAGCTACCTCACAGAAGTACTCTGTTTGTTAACAGAGTTCTTGAATGTTAAAATAAGGTGAATTCAAAAAAAAAAAAAAGGAACATCCAGCATCTGTTTCTTTGCTCTTCTTCATTCTTTCTTTATGTATTATAGAAGTATCGGATTGGGTTTCGGTATCGGTAGATGCTCAAAATCAAATGACTCGGGCATAAAAAAAAAGCTTGTTTGGCAAAAATACCTGATTGGGGCATTCCTTAAAATAATCACTGCTGACAATTTAGCTTTGCCCAATGAACTATTTTTTTATATACAGTTGAAGTCAGAATTATTAGCCCTCCTGAATTGTTAGCCCCCCTGTTTATTTTTTCCCCAATTTCTGTTTAACGGAGGGAAGATTTTTTTTCCAACACATTTCTGAACAAAATAGTTTTAATAACTCATTTCTAATAACTGATTCATTTAATCTTTGCCATGATGACAGTACATAATAGTTTTCTAGATATTTTTCAAGATACATATATACAGCTTAAAGTGACATTTAAAGGCTTAACTAGGTTAATTAGGTTAACTAGGCAGGTTAGGGTAATTAGGCAAGTTATTGTATAACAATGGTCTGTTCTGTAGACTATCAAAAACAATCAAGCTGAAAGGGGCTAATAATTTTGACCTTAAAATGGTTTTTAAAAAATTACAAACTGCTTTTATACTAGCCGAAATAAAACAAATAAGACTTTCTCCAAAAGAAAAAATATTATCAGACATACTGTAAAAATGTCTTTCTTGCTCTGTTAAACATCATTTGGGAAACATTTAAAAAAGAAAAAAAATCAAGGGGAGGGGGGGATACTAATTCTGAGTTCAACTGTATATATATTAATATAAAAACCTAAGTAAATGAGATGCAGCTTTGGTGAGCATTATAGCACAATCTTGAAAACAATGAATAATCCAACTGACACCAAAATGTTTAATGGTATTAAAAAAGACTGAGAAGTGACTGCATTTGCAGCATATTCTTTTTAGACAAGCATCCACATGTTAATGTGTCAAATTCAGTTTACATCTGAATGAATCAGCCCTTAAAAAGGCTATTTAAAAACTGCATGGCAGGCAGATGTTTGCCATTTTATGAGACATGTGAGCATGAGAAAACATCATCTTACCTTATTACCCTATTAAGCTGCCACTCACTTTAGTGATTTAGTTGTGCATCAACAAACAGCTGATTCTTAGTTGTCGCATGACAAATGTTATCATGTCTGGAAACATGACATCATAATGGAAAAAAATGTTCTATGCTATTAAATTTGATGGCATAAACTAGGAGTCTTCAATTGTGTTCAATAGTACTTCAGGCCAGTTTGACAAATATAGATAAAATTAAAATATGTGGTTTAAAATACAATCTAAGTATATGACCACTCTTCTCATATTCAGTATTCAGTTTAATGACTATAAAAGATAAGAATAATAAATGTACATACTGAAATATATTTTTGTGCATATTATTTTAGGTTTGGCATAAAATCAAGGGGTTCTCAGCCTGATAAAGCCTGAATACTCCTAAAATACACAATTGCAAAATCAATGTTATTCAAACAAAAGCCGAGCACTCAAGCACTGAGTGCATGTGTAAGATGAGTCTGCCTCAAATGTCCTTGTGTCCATTTGTGCTGATGATGAGCAATCTGAGCCGCCTTTTAGAGTCTGTGGGCACTAATCAATAAGAATGCGTTTAGGAGGTTAAATATTAATGTTTAGAGGAGCTACACTGAGGGAGTGCTAGAACTTTGCTTATATCAAAAATTAGGCTGGAGGTCAGTGCTGATAGCTTAGTGAGCAGTGCGCCGATACAATATATAGAGCCACTGCGTTTCAGGCCTCCTGGGTTTGAGTCTCGATCACATCCCCTCACTCTCTCCAACTTCAATTCCTGTCTAGCTACTGTCCTGTCATAATAAAATGACAGCAGCATGCATGCTTTTTACTGTGTATACATAACCCCGCCCCTAATCCTAGCCCTCACAGTGACGTCTCTAGTTCTATTGAGTGCATGTATCTGAGACTTGTGTGTGCATGTCTGGAGCCAGATACTACTGGAGGAGAAAGCTAACTTATTTAATGTCATAATTTAGCTTATGTCGGTACTATTTTTAAGAAGCAGATGGCAGGGTACAGAAATTCAGACCAAATTTAGGCAGTAAAAATAAACAGGTGCATTGTTATCACTTTGGTAACATGATGGACTTATTAGTCTTTAGCACTGAAACTCATGTTTGTGAACTGGAAATGTGTCTTAAGTTAAAATGTTTTAGCCTTTTTCAACATCTCAGTAATGCTAGAAACAAATGTATAACAAGCTAGATAACGATTATTTATGTGAAAAATCTCTTACACAACTGAAGCAGCTGAGAATGTTTCGATATGACTGGAGCCAAAAAAATGTAGGCTGTATCTGAAATCATTCCTACATGATCATTTATTCATTCACTATTACCTACACTGATTCACTAATATAGCACACTTGAAGGAGTGAATGAAAAGGTGAGAGGGAATTTGAGCAGTGAGTGCACCAAAAGGGATGCCATTTAGTTTTATTCTTTGCTGGTTGTTAAATACATTAGACATATTAGATTTTAACCTTCTTGTGAAAATCTGTGATAGTTATTTAACACTTAGCAAGTTGTCTATACGTAAATAAACAAAGTCGTTGGATTTCTGTCAGGTATGCAATCATTACTTTAATTAAATATATTTTTTTATTTTGAAACTTAACTGATAGGATTGCGCTGTGAATTCCATCTAGTGGTCAGTAGCAGAAATTGATTTGGGGTGCGAACTCTTACAGCGCATTATGGGTATTCTAGCTGATGAGTGTTCATTGGCTGTACATTTGTTTTTGCAGTGCATTGTGGGATTGATTAAGTGCACTTCAGATCATTCCTTAAGGTTTCAGACACCACTAGAAATGACCGCTACTTCAAATATTGCACTATTTAAAGGCATAGGGGGCGATTTCAGATACAGCTCTAGTTATTAGTGACTCTAACGGCTGTTAAGTAAATTGGAGCCAGCAACTTATTGCGTGAGGTGGCACGGGTGGCATGGGTTTCCTCCAGGTGCTCCGGTTTTCCCCACAGTCCAAAGACATGTGGTGTAGGTGAATTGGGGTAACTAAAATTGGCTGTAGTGTATGAGTGTGTGAGTGAATGGGTGTTTCCCAGTGCTAGGTTGCGGCTGGAATAGCATTCGCTGCATTAAACATATGTTCAAACATAAAACATAAAATATTTAGTATTTAATAGTTGGTAGTTTATTCTGCTGTGGCAACCTCTGATACATTGATACTCTGCTTGCTGCAAAGCTACTTGGGCTCCAATGAGAGGGAGCTTGAGCTCCAGCTCCTCCTCCTATAAGCTGTTTTAATGCGTACACCAACCCCACCCCTAACCCCAACCCCCAGTGACATCACTTGTAGAAAAAGTGCAAGCAAGGAGGAGCTGGAGTTTAACCTCCCCCTCACTGGAGATCAGCTCTGCCTAAGTGGCTCTGCAGTGAGTATCACTTGGATAAATCAGGGACTAAGCCGAAGGAAAATGAATGAATGAATAAACTTATTGCTTGCACTTGCACTTGTGTGCCAGAGAGTTAAAGTAATTTAGTGTCCACAGATATATTCATAATAATTTACCATATAGTATTGTAGCTTAAAAGAATTTTCGCAACAAAAACCTCTACAAAAAAGGTCTACAATCATTCATAGATGACCCAGCAAGTTGGAGAACACTCCAAACATTTTTTTTTGCTCGTTCAAACTACTTATTTAAAATGAAACAACACAATTCTTGAGATTTCATTGGGACAACTTAAATTTTTTATGTTCAATCCACATAAATTTGTTAAAAGTGTTAAGTTAACTTAATCAATTTGTGTTGGGACAACATGAATGAATTGTGTGGAACCCTCTATTATTTATAGTGAAGGTTGTAAAACATATTATATATGGACCTGTATTATCGTATATTCTAAACAAATTAGATGGATACAACACAAATATAAATCTTTTCTTATATGTTTCAGACACTATGATGGACGTAAAGCAGCCAGGCCCAAGAGCATAATTGACATGGGTAGGTATAAAGCTGGTAGCGCTTCCATTTTAGACAAAGAATAGATTAACCTTTTTTTTTTATATATCCAAATGTTTTTTTATGGTGTGTCAAAACACAATTGTACAAATGGCTCATTTTTGATTGCTCATTTGATTTTGATTGAAGAGCTCCTCTTAACTATAGTCAAATCTTTGTAATGCAAAACCTCTTGTAAATTTTTTTATAATATACTTTGACTTAGATTTAGCCCAAATTTCCCAATACAAAAAAAAGATTTTGTAAAACACACTCCGTGACATTTTTAATCCCTTTGAGTATTTCTGCTTTGTCATGTCACTTTGTTCTAGATAGCAACTTGCACAAATAATAAATAAGAAACATTAAATCATCTCTCTTATCCTTTCACCCCTCTGCTCATCAGACAAAAAAAAGCATAGCGTATATTCCTGAACATATTTATGAGTTGCTAATAAAAACATAAAGCTAATGGCTTAATTATGTTTCAGTAAAAGTTCCACAAAACTCCTTCTCGGACTAAACCTCGCAGCGAGTATGTTTGACATTTCTCTGGCACGGTAAATGTGTGGTGAAAGTTACAGGCCTATGCCTTGCACCCGTCTCCAATACAGTCCCAGGCTGACTTCCAGTACACATCCCTGGCACATATTAAATAAAAGTCCTTTAATAAGCTTTAATGAGGCCATGCCATGGTTTTAAAGAACTGCAAGAAGATCGAGCCTTGCCAGTGTTTTAGTGATTATGCCCTGTGGGGACTCTCTTTTTCTCATGCTGGGAAAAAACACATAATTTCACTCCTGTTCCTGGAATTGCTTTGCTTTTTTTTTTTACTGTAATGCTTTTGCACAGTTTTCACTATATAAGGATGTTGGTATCAATCCAAGTATGTGTGTGCATAATATAATATAATATAATATAATAAAATATAATATAATATAATATAATATAATATAATATAATATAATATAATATAATATAATATAATATAATATAATTACAGTGATGCTGGTAAAATTTTTATGCATAGTAATAATAAACAAATAACATTTATAATGAAATTTATATAGTACTAATACTATAGTAATGGTTGTTGTTATTATTATTGGTAATGTTAATCACAATAAAGCAAAAATCTTTATTAATCTTACTTTTGTCTTCAATGATTGTAACCATTTGCTGTATTTTATCAGATTCCTCCAGTGTCGATGCAGAGAAGAGCTCCGTTCTTCAGACACACAGCTTGAGAGAGTTTGAGCAGGTAGGTTTATGGTTTAGTTTCACCAAAATTAGCTTTTGCATGGAACTGCTAGCCTGTGAAAGCCATTTGTCAGGCCGCTGAGTGTTTTTCACTGTGTTGAGACTGTAAATTTTTGGTGTTTGCCTGCTGAACCAGTCGTCTATTTGGATAGCTTACTTTCTAAAACACAAAAATACTATACTTTGTTTTCTAGAGTAATCAGAAGCATCCTCTTGTTGCGCAGCTAATCGCTTCTTGTACTAGTTCTGACATGTTAATACGCCATCAAGCTGTCTTAGTTGATTCCGGGAGAGGCAAATTGTGAACAACATCACTATTGACATGTTCTTTCAGCCCATTGTCCTCTCTAATCAGATTTACTGTGCTGTTGTCCAGTAAACACAATGGAATTCATCAAGATTTCCAAAAGCTATGTGTGCATGCAAGCACAGCCGAATAAACCTTCATGTTTTTTGTAGCATTACTTAAATGTGATTTCCATAAAACACACTGTGGAGCAGAGCAGGATCTGGAATGTCCGCTGTACGCATGCTGTTGTGGTCTATCTGTATGTGAAAAGCTTTCTGGGAAGGGAGCCAGCCTATTATGGATGTGATATAACTTCAGCCTTGCTACCTTCAATTACCAGAGGCCTGCTTGAAAGACTGCAGTTTTTTTCCTTAGGTAAGGTTGAGGAGGTTTTTTACAGAATAGTGCATGAAGACACTAAAGAAAACTTCGGAGTGTTCCTGAGTTCAGGAGTTTTTTCGTCTTTATGTACTGTTTAGTAAAACCACTCCTTTCTTTCAAAGAGGCATTTTGTAATTAGTTACTGGTTTTTAGACCAACTTATTTCACATCAGAGGTACTCATATTTGTCAGCAGTTAAATTTTCTTAAATCATAACTTTATAGTGAAGAAGTTTCATCTCATCATTTTCGGGAATCTAAACTGTAACATTTTATAAAATTGGTAATAATATTATTCTATAATAACATACCATTTTTTGTAACAACAAAATTTAATATTTTACTATCTTACGTTAAGTTTAAAATATAATATATACATTTAGATTAGATTTAAATATGTTTTTCAATGAAATGCACTTTATATATGTTACTTTAGGATCAATAAGGTACTACACAAATCTGATTATTTTAATGAATGGTCCAAACTGATAAATCAGCCTGACATTCTGCCCTGTATAGTTTACATTAATAACAAAAATTTATGAGCTGTTATATAATTATGTGAACGGCATAAATAAAAAAATTATATATATATATAACACACACACACACACGCACGCACGCACGCACGCACGCACACACACACACACACACACACACACACACACACACACACACACAC
>CAIGQZ010035027.1:17043419-17063023 GCA_903798205.1 Danio tinwini
ATATTATATTATATTATATTATATTATATTATATTATATTATATTATGTATATATATATACTGTTGGTGAAACCGGAGCACCCGGAGGAAACCCATGCGATTGCAGGGAGAACATGCAAACTCCATACAGAAACGCCAAGCGACCTTCTTGCTGTGAGACGACAGCTCTACCTACTGCGCCACTGCGTCACCCCCATTATATTATATTATATTATATTATATCATATTATATTATATTATATTATATTATATAATATTATATTATATTATATTATATTATATTATATTATGCAAAGGTTTATGTTATCTGTATGATGTATATTCATTTATATTCATGATAATAATAATTTTTACTTTCTTGGTTGTCTATTTACTAAGTATATGTGTATGACAACTGGAGTTTATTACCATAAGCATTAACAAAAATAAGTATAATACAGCTTTTTTTTTTTACAGTATGTGTATTATCCAAATTAATTGAATCATGTAAGCAAAAAGAATAATGGCATATCATTTATTTCCAACAAAAATCAATAAACATTAAGTTAAAAAAATACTATACATTTAATACAAATGTATGATTGTTTTATTTAAAGTGCTAACGTGTTGGCCCTAAACACTAACACATTCTCATTTTACATCTTTATTCTCTGTCAATATTTTTCAAATTTTTCATTTTTACCCATTTATCTAAGATTTTTAATCATATAAAATATAATTCAATTCAAGATGATCAATTACTTCGATATATTTTATTAAAACGGGTAAGAATTAGCATTTTGATTAATATATGATGATGGCTTGTTACATTAGTATTGGTATTGCAATTACTCTGTATCATTAAATTAGATTCAATAATATCCCTACATAAATAACACAAAAAGCAGATGTTGAAGAAAATTTTCTGCTGCATGCTTTGTCACATTTTGTTAAACTTGTCACTTTAATTCTGACATACTTGGGCACAAAAATTAAGCATTTCATTCTAATGTTCTGATGCTTTATCTTGCTTGTTCAGCTTGTCACTTTGCTTCTGACGGACTAAAAATGACCATGAAAGTTACCATAAAAGTTTTGAAAAGCCTCTCTTAAGCTTCAATTTAAACTCCTGTTTTTCATCACATTTAAAGGGCACATTGTTGATCAGGGTAGAACAGGCGTGGGCTCTTTTTTTAATATTAATGTTAAATCCCCTTCTTCTCCAGATGTTTAGCTGCTGGGTTCTTCAAACAGCTTCGTTTTGTTCCAGTATTTGGTGGTTTTCCCCTTCATTCCGTCTTCTGTTTCGTTGCCGTTTTCGATTTTCTGACATTTTTCCAGTGCTCAAATGCTCTTTAGTTTCTATGTCTGTGTTGTGCTTTTACTCTGGCGTGATAGTTTTGCAATGGTAATAATACTAATTTCACCGGGGGCACTCTTTCCTGAGGGAAACTTAAAGGCTGTGAGATCATATTTTTGGAGTTTTCAGTCCAGTTTTGACATCAAACACACAGGCCTGCGTGTTCTCAGGCAAGGCCGTAATCCGATTTTGAAAATATACCTAACGTCTGCTTTAATGAGCTAACTCCAGTGCCTCATGCCCCCCCTGTAAAAATATTCCAACTCCCTATGAAATACAAGAATTGAACCATCAAACCCTTGTTAAAGCGTTCAGAGCTCAGGGGATGATACTGTGTGGTGGAAGCGTGGGGCTGTTATGTATTCAGGCTGCTTTTGTTGAAACGGTGGGCCACGACAGGCCTAGAAGGATGGAATAGCGGTGTTTGTAAATACCACTCCAATTATCTGTAATGCGCCAGTAATAGGAACCAGATGAACGTTTATTTAATTTGTCAGGAAGGTAAAATTAAGAAGAGCCACATTGAGTTTGTGTATGGTTCTCTTGCACCAGTGTGTTTGTCTTATTCTATTTTTTTAAGGTCATAATTAAGCATTTAGGTGGTCAGGAAATGCCGGGGGTTGACTTACTCTGTCTAATTGGATTTTGAAGGATTTTTTTATTTTTCTCCTATGAAGCATAGTAAATGAGACAGAATAAATCAAATCAAGATTTTATTTGCCAGTACAAGGAATCATTTATGGTTTGAACTACTTGAATCACAATCTGAATGCATGTAATAATGTTTTACATTTTTTTGCATGGATCTTAGCTGCCTCCAAATATTTGGCAAGTATAATTGTTTAATTATACTTCAATAATATTCTGAATACAATTATTTAAGAGTTTAATCTTATTTATTTGTTGGGACAATATGAAGAAATTAAGTAAGCTTATTAGTTTTTACAATTTTAAGCAAATTGAACATAGAACAATTGAGTTGTCGCACCCAAAAAACTTAAGAATTGTGTTGTTTTAACCCATTTTGAATAAGTAGTTTGAACAAACAGTAAATGTCATTTTTTGAGTGTAACTTTGGCAATACAACTGAAAAAAAGCAGATCTTTCTTTGGTGAAATATAGGGTACTGACCATGGAAGTAGACTGATAAAAATCTCATTATCGTTGTTTCTTTTCAAATAGATCCATTGTGAGAGATTCCCTCTGCGCAAGTACACAATGATTCATTGCAAAACCAGGTTCAAAAAAGCCTCATACTTTTGTGGCAAAAGCCAAAAGGACTTGGCTGAATGTGTCGACCGCTGATTCTCATAAAAGGTTAAAAGAAGGAAGCCACAAAAGATTGAGATGGTCTGTTGTTCATTTGAGCACTCTGTGTTTTGACAGTAGTGCTCTTAAATGTCACAGCGTAATTATATATAATGATAAATGGCAAGCATAATTGAAAAAGGTCAGGCGTCATCCTGTGCATATATATTTTTTCAATATCTCTCAGGGATATATTTACGTACATGTGTACAATAAGCATGTTGAGCACTCCAGGGATGTTTCCACAGCAATGATAGCCTGATCTCTATATAAATCATTTGTGGTCAGGATATAGTTGGTTAGTGTAATAACTTTAGGTGCCCTAAAGCCAAGTCTTTGATTGTACACTGCCATTTACAATAAATGGGCATCAGCAAAATGGTACAAACACAAACCCTGAGTGCATAGTGTATTTCTTATTAACATGCCCACAACACTGTAAGCTCAAACAATTCATTCATTCATTCATTCATTTTCTTTTTGGCTTAGTCCCTTTAATTATCCGGGGTCGCCACAGCGGACTGAACCGCCAACTTATCAAGCATATGTTTTACACAGTGGATGCCCTTCCAGCTGCAACCCATCACTGGGAAACACCCATACATTCTTATTCACACACATACTGACAATTTAGCTTACCCAATTCACTGTGAGGTGAGATTGCTACCCACTGCGCCACCACATCACCAGCTCAATCAATTGTGAAATGGTAATATTTTTAGTTGACAGTGTAACAGTATAGTAGTCTGTATTATTCTGTATCATATGTTTGTACTTTGTTACTCAAAAAACCTTAAGATAAGTTAAGGTACAGTACACTGATTTGTGTAAGATACATTCTTTAAAACCAATGAGGAGTTTCTGAGCAATTTTCAGGGCAATCTTTCAATGATGTCCACTATTTTTGCAGTTCATTTTCTAAATGTCATAATGTTGTCAACACCTTCAGACTCACCTCATGACTTTTGGTTTTGAAGTTATCATTATGGTGATCTCAGCTGCACTGGGCCTGGGTTGAATAAATAACAATCTGCAAAGTGTAAAATGATGCGCAAGATATAGAATTAAACGCTTCTGTTTAGACTGTTCTAGGCATGGGACGATAACCAGTTTCAAGGTTTACTGTGGTTTGGAAAAGTCAAGGTTTAAAACCACAAAAACTTTCTGTTATACCGTTCATAATATATGTAAGAGTTTTTTTAATGTGTTTTTTGTGTTGTTAACAAATATGTGTTTTTGAAACTAATGACAAACGCAGAAAATCAATGATTTATTTTAAATATTTAGCCTGACATGTTTATTGTTACAAAATATTATAATTGTTTCCTAAAATAAATATATTGTGTTAAATGGGAGGGTGGGAGTAGTTGTTTTTTTACCCAGACATTTAAAAATAATTTATTTTAGAGCAGTAATCACAGTAGCGTGATACTATGAAAC
The DNA here is from genome assembly GCA_903798205.1 of Danio tinwini. Classification (NCBI taxonomy): domain Eukaryota; kingdom Metazoa; phylum Chordata; class Actinopteri; order Cypriniformes; family Danionidae; genus Danio; species Danio tinwini. The sequence continues at coordinate 17,047,507 of CAIGQZ010035027.1, forward strand.
CGGGACATTTTTATCCAAGGTTATCATACCTTCAGAAACATACTGGCCCATGCCTAACTGTGTCAATAATGTCATATCATTGTGACATTGTTGGAACTTATGGAGCTGCACATCGATGGATTTGATGAATTTGCTCTTCATTGTTTGGACTTTCAGCAGTGAAATTTAAACCACACTGACTGAACTGAACTGACACAGTTTTAGTTTACTAGAACTTCTATGTTAAGCTGCTTTGACACAATCTACACTGTAAAAATGCTATATAAATAAACATGCATCACACTATTAATTGGGATTGATATAATGCCAACATGTATATTATGGTACGACGGTCTTGAAAATGACCGTAATTGTGTCAAGCAGAGACATTGATATTCAGCATACGCAATACAACAATGATAACAATTAAAATTATTTCATCAAGTGGACTTTAAATATTACATAACCGATTAAATACACTGATAAGAAAAACATGCAGGGAAAAATACCATTCTATTTTTATTAGTGAAATTTAAATCTCAATGGATAAACAGCCAAAATGGCTCAAATATTTTGATTACCAATACAAATGCAAAAGTTATCCTATCAATACAAAGTGGCATTAAGCATCTTCAAAATAATTTTACTTAGTTTTTAATAAGTCAACTTATTACATTTTACAGTGAAAGAAAAATTATAAATTATAAACACATTGTAGCTGCTTTCAGATAATCTAGTTCAATTTAATTTATCGATATTTCAATGAATTGGACTGAAGAATATAATAAATTAAAATAAAGTAATTTGCATCCAACTATATACCTCCAGGCTTTTCTTATTCACTGTTTAAAAGTTAGCTGTTAAAAATTCAAAACTGACACTGTACCAGGATCAGCTTTAATGACCACATTTGCTTCAAATGCAGAAATTAGTGTTGTCTACATTTCAAAGGCTTGTAATTTCTCTTTTCTGTCATTGAATCCACACGGACAGATGCTGGAAGACTGCAGTGACCTGGTTGTTGGCTTGACCGGACTTTTTTCCCCCCTGTACACTGCTTTTAAAAAATGAGTGCTCTCTTTGTTTCTGAGCTCTGTTTGATTTGAAACAACTTTCCCAATCATGTTAAGCAGAAATAGATGGAAAACAAAAAGAGTTTTAGGGGAAATTCTGCTGCACGTCACACACAGACAATAGCATCTATGCAAAAGTCCATGACAATTGGCAGCGGTTTTCCAAGCTGGTTGAACTTGATCCCATAATTTAGTCTCACCATAAACACGCTGAATTAAAGGCAGATTTCGTTTTTTGAAGTGCTATTGAAAAAACTGTTTTATTTAGCTTCTTCCAAACAAAATTCAGCCTGTAACATGAAATGCCGGCGCAGAGGAGGTCTTGTTCTCTGTGTTTACGGTTTGCTCTGGGAAAATGCCTCGCTGGACAGCTTGTGACACAGTAGTCAATCTCAGATCTCTTTTTGTTGGACTTTTATTTAGAAATCACAGTGACTTGATTTGTTTTACAGCTACTTTCATGTGTACATAAACATAAGTGATTATTCTTTAAGCGATTTTTTTTTGAGATCAGATACTTCATAAGATGCTGACTGAACATTCGTTATTTTGCTAAAAAATAATATATTGTTGATATAGAAAAATGTTCCTTGTAGAACGGAACTGTGCAGTGTAATTTGTTCATTTGAATGTTGTTATTTGCTTATATTTGGTGCTAAAATGAGCGTTTTGCCAGATTTGATGTCAGGGATGCTAGATGTGACTAATGTGCAGTATATTAGTGAATCAATAATGTGCAGTATATTACAACTTGAAAGATATTACCCTTCAAAAGCTAGATGAGTTAGTTAGTTTAACAATTTTCAGGTGTAAGGCTCAGTGTATTCATATTCAAAATCACAATTAATACATCAATATAGTTGAAGACAAAATTATTTTCCCTCATGTGAAACAGAGCAAGGACATTTTTCACAATATTTTCTATTACCTGTTTCTTCTAGAGAAAAAAATATATTTAAAAACTCGTAAGGTCCATATTATTAGCCTCTTAATTATTTATTTTAATTGGCTACAGAATAAACCACTTTTATGGCGGCATAGTGGCTCCGTGGTTAGTACTGTTGCCTCACAGCAAGAAGGTCGCTGGTTCGAGCACTGGCTGGGGTCCAAAGACATGCGGTATAGGTGAATTGGAGTGTGTGTGAATGCAAGAGTGTATGGGTGTTTCCCATTACTGGGTTGCAGATGAACAGCATCCACTGTGTAAAACATATGCCCGATTAGTTGGCGGTTTATTCCGCTATGGTATCCCTAATAAATAAGGGACAAGCCAAAGAAAATAATTGAATGAATAAATCACTGTTGTCCAATATTAGTATTTTGCTAAATTACAAGTAAAATATTATGTTCTGTCATTATGACAAAGACAAAATAACTTAGTAATTAGAAATGAGTTATGGAAACAAATATATTGGAAAAAACTTCTCTCCAGTAATCAGCACTTGGGAAATATTTGAAAAAAGGCTAATTATTTTGCCTTTGACTGTAATTTAACTTCACTTGGTGATTCAGCTGCACCTGTTTTATTTTAAGGTTTATTTGTTAATTCTGCATAGCAATGCCAAGATTAAATTGTTGCAGAAATTACATCTATACATCAATACAAGGGTGACACAGTGGCTCAGTGGTTAGCACTGCTGCCTCACAGCATGAAGGTTGCTGCTTCGAGTCCCGGCTTGGCCAGTTGTCATTTCTGTGTGGAGTTTGCATGTTTTCCCCTTGTTGGCGTGGGTTTCCTCCAGGTGCTCCGGTTTCCCCTACCATCCAAAGACATGTGGTACAGGTGAATTAAGTAAACTAAATTGCTCGTAGTGTATGTGTGTGAATGAGAGTGTGTATGGGTGTTTCCCAGTACTGGGTTGCAGCTGGAAGGGCATCCACTGTGTAAAACATATGCTGGATAAGTTGGCGGTTCATTCCGCTGTGGTGACCCCTGATTAATGAAGGGACTAAGCTGAAGGAAAATGAATGAATGAATGAATGAACATCAATACAAATATAAAAAAAGTAAATTAAATGAAAATTAAATACAAAGTAACACAAATAAACAAACAAAAACATATTTCTACATCAAGCCATTCGTACACAACCAGCATCCTCACATTAAAGGTCAAAATGGTTAAAAAGCAATTTACAAATTCTATTTGATGAAAGCGCCTAAGCTTCCATGTTATTTTAATTAAACAGTCTAATTGCCAAAGTTATGGTGGAACAAGCTTATCATTTTGTCCTTGTTTTATATAGTATGCCTTTTATATGGCATATTTTTTTGCTAAATAGTGCTCTCTGGGATGGGTGAAGCCCCCTAATAAACGTATTATCTACACATATTATTATCTTCTCTGTGTGTTTGTGTTTTCCATTCACTTACTGTCCTGTCATCTCTGAGAGTGTTTTAAAAGATGACATGAGATGAAAGGAGGGAGCAAAAGACTGAGAGAGAGAGTGCAGATCTTTATATCTTCTGCCAGTGTAGAAATGCAACACCTTGGCACTACATTCCATCCCTCTGTTTCCATTTTATTTACATATCCATTCTCTCATATCCATTTTTTGTCTATAGAAATGGAGAACATATAAACATGGCATATACACTCACCACCCACTTTATTAGGTACAGCTGTCTAACAGCTCGTAGACATGGTCAAGACGATCTACTGCAGTTCAAATTGTGCATCAGAATGGGGAAGTAAGGTGATTTAAGTGACTTTGAATGACTGGTTTCTTGAACATGACAATGAGTTCACTGTACTCAAATGGCCTCCACAGTCACCAGAAGTCAATCCAATAGAGCACATATGGGATAGGAGATTTGCATCATAGATGTGCAGCCAACAATTCTGCAGCCACTGCGTGATGCTATCATGTGATTATGGACCAAACTCTCTGAGGAATATTTCCAGTACCAGTCCAGTATCTATACCACAAAGGCAGTTCTAAAGGCAAAAGGGGGTCCAACCTGGTACTAAGTTGTACCTAATAAAGTGGCTGGTGAGTGTGTAAAAAATCTATTCTGTCTGCTTTTTATAAGGCCTGTGGTACTATTAATTTAGTACAGGTCATGAAGGATTAGCACAATGTTACGTTAGCAAGAAGGCTTCAAACATCAACATGTGGATTAAATGTTAAGAAAAAAACAGGCTCGCTTGGCTCAGCATGACAAACCGATCCAAGTTTTCTCTGATGGCTTTATGCTGTTGAATGTTCATCTAAACGTTTTTTTAAAACTCAGATTACTGTCCTTCCTCTCATTACTGAAAACAGATGTAGAAATAGTAAATAGGCTTCTATCAGAGAGCAACATTCTGCCATTGAAAAGATAAAGTATGATTCCTGTGAAGCACAGCAAAGAGGCTTAGCATTAATTATAGTTTAGTGAAAGGATAAAAGACACGAGTAAACAAATTAACAGAGAAAATCAGAGATGAGAGTTAGAGATCTTGTGTAGGTTGATCGTTTTCTGAAGCCTGAAACGCAGCCCAGAGTCTCAGCGGGAGTATCGGTCTGCGGAGTGGATCCGAGCTCAACGGCAAAAGCCATCCGTCACACTCATGCCCAGGGACGTGCACATTTCCCTGGGTAAAATATCACAACCCTGCACGGGCCGGGAACTCTGGCAGGAGCATCAGATCTTTGGCCAGGACGGCTCTGGTCTGGTATTCAGTGTCAAGCTGAAAAGTAATCTCGCTGTTAAAATGTATGGTTTGGATGCGTAAATGGCACCCGGATGTGATGTTCGCTGTTCATTTCCTCTTGACGTTTCTGCAAAGATTGACTGTGGAAACCAGCTGAGATCCTTCAGTGTATAAAGTTTCTCAGTAGTACTTTTTTTTGCATTTTTGGTTGTTTTCTAACATTATTTACACTAATCCATGTTTAGTAGTAGTAAGATTATTATTTAAAAAGAAGTTATTAAAGTGTTGCCAGGTCCACTTATTATAAGTAGTGCGTAAGGGTCTTCGGACTTTAAGTGATTCAGTTTACGGAGGTAAAAAAATAGGCAGTTGCAAGTCACAATGTTTTAGTATGTGACTTTATTTAGGGCTGTACAATATCACGTTTTAGCATCGATATCACAATGTGATCATTCGCAATAGTCACATTGCAGGATATGCAATGTTGAGTTTGTATTATAGTTTATCATTTGCATGTGTTTTTGAGGCCTGTAACTTTTAAAATCTTTCTGGCATAAGAAATTGTTCCATTGAATTATCTTTATTTTTATTAATTAATTACTATACCTGAATACTGTTAGACTCGGAAAACGATAAAACCTTTTATTTTAATTGTATATTTTAATTGTATTTCTCTCGTGTATTGTTTATTAGATTTTATGCAGATGCACTTCCTTACAGAATAAACCCCATCAATCTAAAATTATAATTCTTTTCCAAATAGAGATACTCAAGTCATCTGTTGAAATTAGGGCTGCACAATATTGGAAAAATCTCACATTGGGATATTTTGTTTTTCTGCGATTAAATATTGCGATTAATATACAATTTCACCAGATGACTTTAAAACTGCTATTTAGAAAGAATTTATTAATTTGGTTTGATTGAAATGATTCTGTAGGGAAGTGAATCATTCATACAAATGTCAAAAACGAAGAGATGAAAGTAAAATAAACAGTGTTTTAGGGTTTTCGGGGCAGTCAAACAGTATTCAGGATTAGAATTTGAATGATCAAACGTAAAATCACACTGCAAATGTCTTGATTGTATAAATAAACCAGCAAAATGATTCTTTATTAAAGTTACAAATGGTAAAATTTATTGAGGATTGGGGGAATGTTCATAAAACTCAATGGAAATGTACCAGCTCAGCCATGTGGAGAGAATTCTGTTGGAAAAATATTCTAAGGTTTTTCATCACACCATCACAGAAAATACAGAGAGGAAAGGGCACTAGCTGCTGGAGAATGTGTGGGGGAAAAGTAGCTAATCACTATCATGTTTTTTGGGATAGTCAAAAATTAACCCCACTGAAAAGATATCAAAATACATTTAGACACCACTTTTGAAGTAGAGATTGCCTTCACTTGTGAATCTTTATATTTAGGTAATATACATCTAGATTAATAAAGACAAGAAACTGTTATTTAAGGGAAGAAAATACAAAGCATATGCAAGATCTGTAAGTCTCTTTTTGTATGAGAGATAATGTAAATTATATATGTATTTTCTTTTGGAAACAAAAAAAAAGGTAAAATTTTTGTGCCTGAATTCTTTGAACACTGCCAGGCCTTGAAAACACATGCAAATGAAAAACTTTTACTCCATTATAGCTAAACTCTCCAATAACTACACAATGTGACTATTGCCAGTTTGCACATTGCGATATCGATGCTGAAATGATATATTGAGCAGCCAGTTGAAATTGTATGTATATCGCAAAACAACAAAATATTGCAATGCTAGATTTTTCCAATATCGTTCAGGTTTTATTTGCAAGATGAATCATTTAAAAGTTGAATTTGAAAACAGTACAATAGTGTAAAATAATGTTTTTCAAAAATAGATTTGTGTTGGTAAATCATAATGTAGTTCATTTCTAGTTTTGAACAAAAAAGCCTGTTTTATGGAACTTATAATACAGTATATAAGCTAAATATAACTACGCTGATCGTTTTCTGAAATGTTATTTCTTTCTTGCTTTGTCTACAATGACCTAACACAAACTTTAAAACATAAAATAAGTTAATTTGAGATTATTTGAATTTCAAATCTCAATGTTTTGGTTGCCAAAACCAGAATATTTCTCAAGTGATACTGCTTATAATTATGTATAAATATGAGACTTTTTTGCACTCATATCAAAACATATTTTGAGTATTAGCTACTACAGTAGTCTATTGGCTCCATCATGCATGTTAAATCAACAGCCATTGACACCTTTTTACTGGACATCATTAATCTCATTCGCCCTCCAAGAGCAACTTTACCTCATAAATGATTCCTGTTCCACTAATGAACTATTCAAGCCATAATGACCTTGACTTTGTCACAAACAATAAGCCACCACTGTAGAGTACTTGAGTAGTGGTTTTGGACTTTCTGTACAGCTGTTTATAGTGTTAAGGTGTGTGTCTCTCCTATGTGTGGACTTTGTGCTTGTTCTAGCGTGTTAGACTCAGTTTGGTTGGCATAGTCTGTGGAAAAGCTCTCCCTTTGCCTCAGTATGATGCTGGCAAACAGGCAGAGGCTTCGTTTTACACATACCACTAGCAGCATCCCGTGCCATCACATCTGGAAATTATTTACATCAATGAGAGTGGAAAAGGAGGAGATTGTGAATGAGTAAAAAGAAGAGCATTGTTTAGGGGTTAAAAGACCTTACCAAAAACTCATGAAACACGCGAAAACCCATGTGACTTTCTTTCTATTAAACAAAATATGCACCAAAAAGTGATCCATATGGTTCATGTACAATATTTAAGTCTTCTTAAAAAGTTATATGATAATTTATAATTAATAAATATTTAAATATAAATATAATTTTAAATATAAATATAATTACTTGTAATTACAAGACTTAAGTTTAAGTTTTTAATCACTGATGAATATTAAAAGATTTTCTACTGTGGAACAATTTTCTTTTTGTATTTTTTAATTATTTGTATTTTGGTGATTATTTTTATATTATAATATATAATTTTCATTTTGAAGTTTTTATGAAAAAAAAATTATATTTACTTCTACTTATTTTAGTGCATTTTGTCAAATAAAAATGAAAAAGAGACATTTTACCTTAGCCACTAGCTGAAATAGAATAAAAAAGAATTAAAGTATAACGTACTTTAATACTGTAATCTGAGTATAAAAATAATCTGAATGTATTTAGTTTTTTTAAAATATTGAATATATTATCATATTTATAATAATTTTAAGTAACAATTTTTTTTTACTTTTTTTGTTTTGCTTAACACTTATTGGACCCCTTTGACTTTAATTGTTAATTTCGACTTCCACAAAATAAAACAAGTCTTAGAGACAACATAGGCTTATTCTGAAAACATAGCCCTATATAATTTCTGGAGATCAGGAATTATGTAGCCAGAAGTACGTATGGCTGCAACAAATATTTTAATTGAACGCTACATGGTGGTGTACCTCCGTATGGACGGCTTTCCCGCTGTTACCAGTTTGTCCAGTAGCTCAACATATACATCGGTAGACTTGAAACGCAGAGAGAAGTTGGCCACGACGACGGATTTCGCGTCCGGTGAGGAACGGTTCCAGAAAGCAGGTAAGACAAAAACAGAATCCAAAAAATAACATAAACAAGTAAATAACAGGGTGAGAATGTGGTAAAATTTGAAAACGTGGTAAAAATCAGGCAAGGGCTTTTCTTTTGCTGGATTGCATTTTTTAATTTGTCGGTTGAGTTTAGGGAAGTGGGTGGGCGGGTCAATCAGTGCTTTTGAAAACATTATTGGTTGGGTTTAGGGAAGGAGGAGGGTGGGTCAGTCGATCAGTCAGTCAGTCAGTCAATCATTCAGTCAGTCAAACAGTCAGTCGACAGCGGCCTCTGGTGGATTTATGTGAGAATAGCAGGCGTGAATGGCACTCGAGAGAGAAATTGGGTATATGCCAAAGTATGCTAATAGGACTTTTAATTTGCCAGTAACCTGGGTTAAGCGCTTCCGGTATACTGTTTGCCATAGCAAAATCGGTGCATTTAAGGTCTGTTATCTTCAAAAATCAGCTATCTCCACTGGCTGAGTGATATCCGATATAAAGTGGGTCTCAGATTGTACAAGAAGCACTATAAATAACATTTTTCCCCGTCATGTCTTTATAATATGAGCATTTATTTTACCCCAGTATATTCAATTGAGCTTCTGCGCTAGCCTGCCGATTCTGACAGGCGTGTGCGAGTAAACGGCTTTTTGTCTCGTTTTACGCTTGAACAAATAAATGAATGCCAAAGTCTATTTAACTGATTGTATTTTAATTACATTACAACATCGATGTTGTAAAAGGAATCGTATAAAATGGAAAAAAAACTCAAAATAACAGGTCACTGGAAGTTTGTCAGTATGGGAACAACACTAGCTCGGCATATACCCTATTTGAGATCTCAAAAAGCATACACAGTGGCCTTTGGTGTATTCGCAAAAAACAAAAATTGCTAAATTGTAGCTTCTGGAACATATTTGGCGGTTTCCAGAAATGTATATAGAGGTACATATTTAGAATGAGCCTGGGTTGCATAGAGAATAAGTAAATGTGAATCAAACTCAAAAAGAGGTTTCCTTCCATCTCCGTTCTATCCATCTTTTCTGTCTCCATGGCAACAAGAAGGATTTCCCATGAAATTGGCTCAGGAATCTGGGTCTCCACAAAACATCGTCTTCAGGAAACCCTCTGAAGACAGAATACACATGAAAACGCCACTGCTAACTGCTTCTGCACTCATCAGTCAGATGTAATGTGACAAGATTATTACTTGAGACCGTCCACCGGTAGCTGCAGATTCTCCACTGTGTGCACCGTAGTGGCCGTGACTGTTGATTTTCTGCTTGATTTATGTCTGAGTTAAATAGAGCACAGATTCTGAGCTCTCAACCCTCTCCGGCTTAGCTTGTCAAAGTGAGTTTCACACAAACACATCAGCCATGTGCTTCGGTCATCATAATTAAAAGATTCAAATAAACACTGAAACGGTCCAAAATAATTGATGTCTTTATTGGACTGAAAAATTGTAGTTAAAATAATTTGTTCTGGATTTAATTTATATCAGATGAGAGACGTTGCAGACGTTCAGCATGTTTATAGCACATCAGGCTGTTTAATATGTTTTTGTAGCATAATCTAAAGGCATTTTTACCCCATTGAGCACCAAGAGCACATTTGCCAGTGGGTGCTTGCTGGTCACTCAGTCTCAATTATCATTTAGTAACTAAAATATTTTGTGGTGTTTGGCACATTTGATGCTTTGTTTTTGTGTTTTATAGAAAAAGGTTATTTCTCAAGAGCGGCTCATTCATAGTTTAATAAATCAATAATGGAAATATATCAGCTGATTTTGAGAGTTGTACAGTCACTTGAAGCTGAAAACAAATCTTTAAAAAGATAATAAAAATAAATGTACTACTAAAAGTAATTTGTTTAAAAAAGAAAAAAATACATACAAAAAATAATATATATAAAAAAGTTTTTATAAATGTGTATGCTGCCTTATGCCTTTTTTGTATCAGTTGTATCATCTGAAATGATTGATTATGGATCTATGTATTTTTTCTAACTAATCATTCAAAGGTTTGGCATCAGAAATTTGTAAAGATGTTTTTCACAGAAGTGTCTTGTGATTAATGTTTGTATTTTTGTCGTAAATAAAGATTAGAATATTTTACAAAATAAAATAATTTTCTACTCTGACATTACATGTTAAATTCTTTGTTACTTGCTGTTTATTTGTAATTGTAAAGTGATTTTTTTTCAATGACACACTTCAAGCCTTCATTTATTTTATAAAAATGTAGAGTAATAAAAGAGAGTCATTATGGAAAAATATAAAATGTAAAATACCTGCTTGCTGTTGTATTATTTGTTTAAAATCATTTTATTCAAATTGAAGCAGGATCCATTATTCTTATTATAATCATAAATGTTAAAAGAAAAAAGCAGTACTTATTTGATTTAGATTTTTTTTGCAACTAGGTAAAATTCTGTCACATTTAAACAATTTCAAGGACTGAAATATAATAAAATGAATAATTTCTTTTATACAAAGTTTGACTGATCATGCATTTTTGAATGTAATATCAGATCATTGATCTTATATGCATCAACTACATCAATTAATACATCAATTATTTGCTTTAAAATAATTATAAACTTATCATTTTTCTTTTCTTTTTTTGCTGATGTTTGTAGAGAAAGGCAGCACAATTGAGTCTCCAAGCATTTGTTCTTCACTTAATGTCACTACTGTCTATGTAGAAAACAATAGAAGTGATAAAGAGATGTTGTGGCATTTATATACAGTATAGTACATTTGCTGTGCATGTGCATCTGTTTTGCACCCTGTGTGATCGACTCTTGTTACAATCCTCAATCTATTTGTCAGTGCAATATTTTCCCAAAAAAACTGCTGGATGCTGATAAGACACAAGAAAAGCGAAGCAGCAGTTGGCACTCCAACACAAGGTGCCATTGCCCCATTAAAACTGTCTACAGTAAATGCAAATGAGGAGACATTTACCAAATCCATTCCTGCACAGAAACACGAGCAGTCCTGGCTTCAGTAATTAGATGCACTTCATTGCATAGAGCTTTTTTACATAGAAACTTTTGTATTTTTAAGAGCTCATAATCATAGCTTGACGAATTTGATTAATAAGGTTTGGATAAAAAACATACTACATGTCTGGGAAATATCAGACTAATATTATAAGATCTGCTGACTGAGTTTCTGTTTGTTGCTTATTGTCTTAATACATAGTTATTACATTACACTGATTAATGACTCCTAGTAATGACTGATATAGACTTTCATTCCTCATTTTGAACCAAACGTCAATTGTACAGTTTGCCATTACTTTTATGGGAGACAAATTCCTTCAGTTGCATTTTTTCAGCATGAGTAATCCTTTAATGACTGCTCAGTCATAATATCAAAGCTTAAGTGTTAAATAACACAGTAAATGTATGCATTTTAATGTCAGTACACTCTCAGAAATATAGGTACGCGAGTTGTCACTGGGGTGGTACCTTTTCAAAAGGTACACATTTGTACCTAAAAGGTTCATATTAATATCTCAAGGGTACATATTAGTATCTAAAAAGTAAAAAAAGTGTTTCTCTTAAATGTTTTAGGTACCAATATGGACCCTTTAAGTACAAATGTGTACCTTTAAAAAAGGTACCATCCCAGTGACAGCTTGCGTACCTTTATTTCTGAGAGTGTACAGAAGCTCAGTGTCTTTAAACTCCTGGAGTCAAACCTTTTGCCCATCAGACAGCGATGGAAAGACAGTGTCCAGACACAGATGTGTCTCTTTACAAACATGTCAAACCTCCCATTCTCCCCCACAACGGAAAACCTCAGACCTGCCGAAGTCAAGTTTCCTTGCTTGACAGACAATCACATTCACTAGATGCAGAAAACAGTATTGCATTTTAGTAATTCAGCCTCACGGCCTCTAGAAAAACCGAACGCATTTGTGGGTAAGATTGAGCACAGATTTCTTACATTTGAAGGCAATATTATATATTTGGGCCCCTAATGAGTATTTAGTGCTCTCTAGTTGTCATTCCCAATTGTGCTAGCCTTTGAAGATTAGTCTGCCTAAGCTTTTGTGCATTTTATATTTCTTTTTGTAGTGCAATCAGTCAAGGTCAGCTTCATTATTTATGTTAACCATTTATTGATTTTTGTATTATTAATTTTTTTTCTTAAAAAATGAATGTTTGAAGCTACAATTGAGTATTGAGAGCTAAAAAATTTTGCAAACTAAAATTGATTTAGTTGAACCAAAGAAACTTTTAGTCATCTCAACTTACATCAGTCAAATTGACTAAAAATATTAAGTTAAACTTTGTATGATAAAAAATTATTGGTTATTGGTTATTAATATTAGTTAAAGTATCATAAAACATTTGTTCTCATTACTTTTTTTGTCTTATTTTTGTTTTATTTGTAAATGTTTAATTTACTAAAAGGCACCAAGGTGACTCAGTGAGTAGCAGGTTCACCTCACAGTAAGAACCAGCGACCTGGTTCGAGCCTCGGCTGGGTCAGTTGGCATTTCTGTGTGGAGTTTGCATGTTCTCCTTGTGTTGGCGTAGGTTTCCAGGTGCTCTGGTTTCCCCCACAGTCCGAAGACATGTGGTATAGGTAAATTTAGTAGGTTAAATTGTCCATAGTAGATGTGTGTGAATGAGTGTGTATGGATGTGTCCCAGTGATGATTTGCAGCTGGAAGGGCATCTGCTGCGTAAAACATATGCTGGATAAGTTGGCGGTTCATTCCGCTGTGGCGACCCCTGATTAATAAAGGGACTAAGCCGAAAAGAAAATGAATGAATGAAGGAACAATTTACTTAAATGGGTGACGCGGTGGCACAGTGGGTAGCGCTGTCGCCTTACAGCAAGAAGGTCACTGGTTCGAGCCTCGGCTGGGTCTATTGGCATTTCTGTGTGGAGTTTGCATGTTCTCCCTGTGATGGCGTGGGTTTCCTCCAGGTGCTGCGGTTTCCTCTACAAGTCTAAAGACATGCACTATAGGTGAATTGGGTAGGCTAAATTGTCCGTAGTGTATGTGTCTGAATAAGAGTGTATGGGTGTTTCCCAGTGATGGGTTGCAGCTGGAAGGGCATCGGCTGCACAGATCATATGCTGGATAAGTTGGTGGATCATTCCTCTGTGGCGACCCCTGATTAATAAAGGGACTAAGCCAAAAAGAAAATGAATAAATGAATAACTAAAATGGGCGTCACTGTGGCTCAGTGGTTAGCACTGTCGCCTCACAGCAAGAAGGTCTCTGGTTCGAGCTCCGGCTGGGCCAGTTGGCATTTCTGTGTGGAGTTTGCATGTTCTCCCCGTGTTCCCAAGAGTTTCTTCCAGGTGCTCCGGATTCCCCCATAGACCAAAGACATGCAGTGTAGGTGAATTGATTAAGCTAAATTGTTCGTAGTGTGTGTGGGTGAATGCGGGAGTGTATGCTTGTTTTCCAGTGCTGGGTTGTTGCTGAAAGCTCATCTGCTGCGTAAAAGATATGCTGGATAAGTTGGCGGTTCATTCCACTGTGGCGACTGAAAAATGAATGGATGAATTAATTTACTATAATTTGTATTACTTAATTAAAATATCAAAGCTAAACAAATCAGTTAAAGAAATATATCTAAAATACAACTAAACTGCAAATTAAGAAAAAAGCTAGTAATAATAATGGTACATTTAATCATAATAAAATAACAATAATAAAAAATAAAATACTGCAGTAGTAAAATAATAAAATAAAATTATGTGAAATTAAAATGTATTATTATTAATTATATACACATTAAAATACTTTTATCTTTATTATAATGCTAAATCATCTCGGATTCTCACGCCATGCTTGTAATGATAAAAAGGTTTCCAGCCAACTTCGACAAACACTATTCATATACCCGCCAGCACTGATTATTGCTTGCATTTGACATTTTTATAGGGAAATAGTGAACCGGTCTCTCTGTTTTCTGCTTGTTTATATATTGGTTGGGGTTTAAGAATGTTGTCACTGTATTGAGGAAGAATCCCAGTCCAAAATTCTTCAGTGACAGCTGGTACCTTCTGAAAATAGCACTAAAAAGTCCTCTCTGCGGAGTTGTGCCATACTGCCCTCCTATGGTTAAACACAATAACAAATAAACATAAATAAAATGCATATAATTTGTAAAAATATCTAAATATGTAATTTCCATGCATGTTTACATGCATTGAAATATATGATAAAATACTAAACTCATCTTTTTATACATATACAGGTTGTTTAAAGAAGTCACTTTGGCACACTAAAGATGGCAAAGATTTTAATATTGCGAACTATTACTATTTAAAAGAAATTTCTATTTAATTTAAAGGTCAAAGCAACATTTTTAACAGCCATTACAATCAGCCTTCATTTCCAATTGTTTCTTCAAAAAGATAATATGCTGATTTATTATGCCGAAAAAGTTGAAAAAAATCTCATTCATCCTAAATCTCACACACTGTGAGGTGTGACATGAAAACATATTTAAGCTTCTCAAACCCTGACCAATAAATAAACAAGCAGAACACAGAGAGACGGGTTCATTATTTCCCTATAAAAGTGACAAATCTGAGCAATAATCAGTGCTGGCAAGTGTTTGAACAGTGTTTGTCGCAAGTTGGCTGGAAACCTTTTATCATTACAAGCATTGCTTGATAATGCAATATGATTTAGCATTATGGTAAAGGAAAATATCTTGTAATGTGTATATAATTCATTCATTCATTCATTTTCCTTTAGCTTAGTCATCTAATTCATCAGGGGCCACCACAGCGGAAAGAACTGCCACATATCTTTTTGTTAAATACAATTTATTAAGCTAAGTTAATCATGATTCTAACTAGTATTTTATTTTAAGTTATACAAACTGTATTGAGTCTAAAAGTTTAATACAATTTAAGGTAAAACAACTCATAAGGTTAAATTAATACAACTTTTTTACAGTGCAGCAAAAACAAGCTTGAGCAACAGGTTTAATTCAGTAAAAACTGTCTGATTAAGGACTACAGTTGTAACAGTTGAATAATTGCATCACGGAAAGAGCAGTCTGTGATTTTTAGCACATAAGCCTCTACCTCTTTGTCTATCGTATTTCTATTTTATTGTCTAGATCAGTTCACACATCAAGCATGCCTGTAAACCCTACAGTCAACTGCTACTGGTGGCGGCTGGAGTAAAAAAAGACCCCCAGTCACAGTGACAGCCCTCCTTCTTTACACATA
>CAIGQZ010035027.1:17073023-17090550 GCA_903798205.1 Danio tinwini
ATATATATAATTACAATAAAAGGTCCCCCAGAATATTGTTTTACAAAATATAGAACAATTATAGAATATTGTTTTTTGTACATTGTTGTATATTGTTTGAATATCATTTTTTAGGCTTATTGCACAAACCTAATATTATTGTAGGATATCACAATAAAACCTGTCTGTAATCTAAAGTATTATAATATTTTAAGCACAATTTAAGAGCAATTGTGCAATTAAGCAGGTGTAAAATGCAAAATGATTAATGAAACATTAAAAACTGTAACAAAATATGTCGGAGAAATATTGCAATTAATAAACTGAATAAATGTATATTTTCTATCACAAAATCTGTTAATAAATCGGACATTACTTCTTTACACAACTGTATTCTACTACTTCAGCAATTGTTTTGCTGCCTTGGCAAATGCAAAAACCTAAAATAGCATGCAGAGACTGAACCGTCTGTAAGCTATGCAGTGGACAACAACTGCAGCCTGGACGTGTGGCCTTATTTAAGTAAACAACATTAATTCGGATCAGCAGTCTTCTGCACCTGTCACAAACTAACTATCGGCATGAGAAAAAAAACTGGATTATGAGTGATAGACTGACTGACTCTGGTTGGGTCTGGTTACTGTGTGGAAATGAAGGTGACACTCTAGCAGCTGCTGTCTCTATATTATACCAGCATCATTATGCTTCCCTATGTTTAAGCATAATTTAGTTGCAAATACATGTCCAAAAGTCTATGATTACAAAAACTTTGCTTACTTTTTATGAATTTTTTGGGATATCACATTAAAGAACACTTAATGAAATCTTCAAGATCTACATAAAATCGTTCATTAAAAGATGTTCTCAATTAAAGCAGATTATTTTTACATTAAGTAAGACAATGGGCAGATAAACTCAAATCTAGTGGAATACATTGTGTTCTTCATAGGTTCATGTCATTTATTAGATTTCAGAAAAGTATGTAATGGTTTTCCTGTTTGCAGCAACTTCAGTGTTTATAATTTTATTTTAGATTTTGTCTTTTCTTCCCGGAAGTGTCAGTTTTGTTTATCTGAAAACATGGAGGGGAAATTTTTTGATTCAAGATTTCTGCTTATTAAACCAGAAAGGTTTTCCCAGAGATGGGTTGCGGCTGGAAGGGCATCCGCTGCGTAAAATCATGCTGGATAAGTTGGGGGTTCATTCCGCTGTGGCGACCCCTGATTAATAAAGGGACTAAGCCGACAAGAAAATGAATGAATAAATAAAACCAGAAAGGTTCAGTTAAATTCTAATGCCTGGAATAAAAAAAATCTTGCTGCTTTAATTTTTTTAAATCAATTTAACTTTTCTAGTCATCTTAACTTATATCTGTAACATAAAATGGACGATAACAACAGAAGTGTGGATCCAAATGCAGTAGGTTTATTATGCAGACAATGGTCAGGCTAGCAACAGTCAACACAGGTGCAAACAGATGTATACAGGCAAATCCAGAGATGTCGTCATAAACAGGCGAATGGTCAAAGGCAGGCAGCAGACAATGTAAAACAAACAAAACAAAGCAAAGATCAGTGCAAGGCAAGCATGTCGTAATGTTCACTAACAGTATAACAAGACTCAGCAACAATGTGTGTGTGTCAGTGTGTGTGTGTGTGTGTGTGTACTGTCTTATTAGCCCATTTGATTAGTCCTGAACAACTTGAGCTATGTGTGTTTGCAATAAAAGGTGAACCGAAATAGTTGTGAGAGTATAGGTATGATGAAATATGTATTTCATTTGATGGCAGATTTGTAGTTTTCCGATCTGTATGGGCTAGATTTCTGGTAATTGTGACAATATTAATGTAAACTGACAAAAAATATTAAGTTGAACTTTGCATAACTTAAAATATGTATTTAAAACCTGATTAACTTATTAAAATAAGTTAAAGTAACATAAAAAAACATTTGTAGTCATGACTTTTGGCATATAATGTACAGTGTATATTGTAAAAAATACTGGTTGCCTAAATCAAATGAATCTTATGATTCCATTGAACTTATATTATGTTAAACTGACTTAAAACAGCTTGTGTAACTTATAAAATTAAGTTAGAACATTATTAACTTAGTTTAATAAGGTACAATGATCTAAAACATATGTTGTCAGGACTAATTGGTCATATAATTTTTTACAGTGTTGCCAAACAAATATTTTAAATGATAAATATGCAATATAAAATAATGTCCATTAGTGATCTTATACTTTTGGACCCTGTAGTATATTTTTATGAATAACATGTCAGTTTATATATAGAGGCCCATTTTTCCTTGGTTGCATGGTTATAATATTTACAAGTGAAGCATTAATATTGTAATGAAAACCACACTTTCATTGCAGAGACTTAATTTAAACCATCTCATTAATTTTGATTAATTAAATGGGCTTGCATTCATGTGCACTTGGACTTAAAATACCTTTGCTTAGCTGTTCTGTAACTGATACACACTCACTACCAAAATGTATATGTGCAAACCTAAAGGCGCAGTATATGTGCCAAAACTAGGCTATTTCAGTGTGACCTTGTCAAATGAACCCAATAAAACAAACATTAGTCTCACTGACCCATAAAGGCCCCATTAATCATTAAGAACAAACTGATACATGACAACTGCACCTTCCGACCGTGCTGTCATTCCACAATTTTACCGGCAAAACTGCATGTCTGAGGACTATAATGGGATGTGTATCATTTCAGAAACATATCTATACACACACAAGTACTAGTAGGCACTGATCTCTTGCCAGATACATTGAGTATCTGGTGGTGAGAGTTTAAAAAAAGTCTCTGTTGCTGTGGCCTGGTGCATTTTGGGAAGGGAAAAGTTGACAGGTCAGGTTTGAGTGCATGTCAGAGAGAGTGAAACAGCAGGTGTCTGGCATCTCTTCTTCTATTTTAAGGTCTCTCCGCACCCACGAGACTGCAGCTGCACGTGCAGAGAGCTCACGCCATATGCAGACTCAGCAGAGGAGATTCATCAAAAATTTACAACTTTCTTTTAATATTTTGCATTTTGCATATTAACTCTAAGTGAACTAGGAGTTTGTGGCATGAATTTCTAATAGAATATTTATTACGTTCTATTATCTAAATATATATTTAACATGGAAACTCAAGCACTTTACTGCTTGAATGCAATACATGCAAATGCACTACAAAACAAAAATGTTCTTCCAGGTCCTGAATTGTAGAACTTTAGCTGGAAAAAGAGTTTAAAATGTGACTGTAAAAAATGTCACATAAACTTTAAAAAAGAACATTTTAGAGCTATTTTTTCTTTTCACTCAAAAACTGCAAAGGTCTGTTGGTAAAAGTAGTGTCTTTTTTACCCCCTTTTTTTATTTATTTAAATAGTCAAAAACACACATTAATTTACATTACTAACAACGCAACACAAATACAAACATAGTGCTTTAACATTGTGTACATGTAAACAAAGACAAAAAAACGAGGACAACATCAGTACAATACAAGCAAAACTTGACAGCATCAGCATCATTTTGTCCACTTACAGTTGCATTTGGCTTTGGAAATAATTTATGAAAGGACGCCACAAGGTAGTGAACTTGGACCCGGAACCATTTGAATTGAGTCTTTTATTTTTACCAAACTAAGGAAATGCAACACATCATTGGCTTACTGTTTAAAAGAAGGGGGAAATGGTTGTTTTCAATTGATTAAAATCAAGCGTCTTGCCAAAAGAGAAGTAAAGGCAATGCAGTCACTTTTTGACAAATTGTTATTTTCATATACACTACCAAAGACAGCAGTTTAGGGATTTGCACAAACATCTTTACAAAATATTCTGGAGTAAGATCAAAAATATTTGACCTAAATACTCATAATTTAGGACACAACCAAAACATAAGGGCTAATGTAACAGGGGACTACTTGCATCTTGTACAGATGGGGTCAACAGAGGAATACATCCTTGCCAGCTTGGCGTTGACAAGATGAAGTCTATGTACCACTTTACATTGAATAAGGCTATGTCTAGCACAAATACAGGAACTATAGATTTCATATATAGCCTTATTCCAGTCCTTGTCTGTCAAGCTAATATTAAAGTCTAGTTGCAAGGAGTCTTTTTGTGTAGATCTAGAAGTAGATAATAATGATGCAAGCTTATAATATAAACCAGAAATGGTTCCACTTTGTTCTGCGTAATCAGGAAAAAGTTGATCAATTACATTTTGTTCAGGGAGGGTAGGAAAAGAGGGAAAATTCTTGTGTGTAAAGTCACGCACCTGCAAATATCTGAAAAAGTGGGCTTTGGGAACTTTAAACGGGGATTCTTTTTGGGTAAAAGACAAGAAACAGCCATCAACAAAAAGATCTTTAAATGTTAGGATGCCTTTTTCTTGCCAGAGCAAGAATGCCTGGTCATTCAAAGGCTGAGAAAATCACAAACTGAAGCTCTCTGCCAAACGAAATATTGGCAAATTTGGGTCCAAATCTGAATAGTTCCAAACCATTGGGCACAGTGATTGAGAGTCTAGACCAGGGATCACCAAATTTGTTCCTGGAGGTTCAGTATCCTGCAGATTTTAACTCCAAACCCAATCAAACACAACTGGGCAACAGACGTCCAGGAACGAGATTGGTGACCCCTGGCAAAGGAAGAAGAAAAAAGATCTAGACCCATTGACAAAGGTGAAAAAAGAAGAGCTGAAAGTGAGGAAGGAAAGCAGGCAGATAGTTCTGTCTGAACCCAATCAGGTACATGATTAATGTAATATAAACTTTGCCAATAAGTCGGAGCTCTCAAGTTACAGGCCCAATTGTATAATTCAAAATTTGGGAGTGCCATCCCCCCCTGTTCTTTAGGATTTAGCAGATATTGTAGCCGTATTCTGGAGGGGGGTTTCTTATTCCAAAGATAAGACGAAATTATCTTATTTAAATACTTAATATAAATAGGTATAGTTTGAAATAAATATAAACGTTTAGGGAGCATATTCATTTTAAGTGGCATGAAGTTCTAATAGAATATTTATTAAGTTTTATTATGTAAATATAAATTTGATTCAGGATATGCAAATCAGTATGGTAGAGCAGCATGGAAACTCATGCACTTTAATACTTGAATGCATGCTAATGCACTACAAAACAAAAACGGTTATCCAGATCCTGGACTATAGAATTAAGCTAGAAGAAGAGTTTAAAGTGTGATTGCAATGACTTAGAAAATGTAAGAACATCTTAGAGCTAATTTTAATGTCCCTGAAAAACAGCAAAACTCTGTTTGTAAAATTTGTCTTTGCAGTGAATTTAAAACCAATTTATTCATTTTGTTTTTCAGAACATCGAGCTGAAGGTTGAGGTGGAAAGTTTGAAACAAGAACTCAAGGAAAGACAGGAACAGTTTGACAAAGCACTGTAAGTAAAACACTACACACATCTACAGTGTTACTTATATATTTTTATATATTTACTGAAGACAAATTGTTCATGAACTGTACGGTGCAGTCACATTTACTGCTACTCTATGATATATATGGCCAAAATACATGTCTAAAAGAAATCCACACATTCAGGTGTTTTGAATGACTGTGAAATACATTCACACAGCAGAATATGGTTGTCAGTTCTGAGCGTTAAATCCAGCTACATTTACACACCTGATATAAATTCAAGAGTATATATAGTAAGCCTTGTATAATCAGAAAAACAGTTTGTTTGTTCAGTCTGGAGATCCTCTCTTTCACTCTGAATGCTGGTCAGCGGCCAAATACTATCAGCATAACTGCCTCTATAGGCATATGTGACTTATCTTGCTGACTTGCCAAATGCAAAAGACCAGAGCCCACCGCCAAGTCCATGTCAGACACTTATCAAGTTTGTGGGAACAGGCAACAGTGCCACGATACCCTTTGAAATGTCCACATGCCCCCTGTAACCTTTTTGAGAAATGTCAATACACACAAACACTAAAGCTTAAAAGATTGTTCAGTAACACTTTAGTGTAGGTTACAATTCACGGTATTAACAAACCATTAACTAATACTACTAGCCTAATAAACTAATAATTAGCTGTTTATTAATATTTAGTTAGGTAGGAGTTGCGTTTAGGTTTTGGATAGGATCAGGAATGTAGAATAAAATCATACTTTATTACTATTAAAGAACAGTTAATATCTTAATAATAGGCAGGTAGTAAGTCAGTAGTAAACAGCATGAATTGTGACCTAAACTAAAGTGTTACCTGTTTTTCTAAGAGGTATCTTATGCTGCATTTATTTGATTGAATAAATATAGTGGGCAATTGTTAAATATTTGTTATCAATTTATTATACTTAAAAATATAATCATTTTGTCACGGTGGGTAGCACAATCCCCTCACAGCAAGAAGGTCGCTGGTTCGAGCCCCGGCTGGGTCAGTTGGCATTTTTGTGTGGAGTTTGCATGTTCTCCCCGTGTTCTTGTGGGTTTCCTCTGGGTGCTCTGGTTTCCCCCACAGTCCACAGACATGCAGTACAGGTGAACTGAATAAGCTAAATTTTCCGTAGTGTATAAGTGTGTGTGTGAATGCAAGAGTGTATGGGTGTTAGGCTGCGGCTGGAAAGGCATCCACTGCATGAAACATATGATGGATAAGTTGGCGGTTCATTCTGCTATGGCGACCTCTGATTAATAAAGGGACTAATCCAAAAAGAGAATGAATGAATAAATGTTCACGTGATAGTAAAACAGAACTTTCAGTCATGCTTCTTAATATGCTAATTTAGAACATTTATTATTATTAATATCAATGTTGAAAACAGTTGTGCTGCTAAAAGCTTTTTTTATTATTATTTGATGAACAAGTTCAAATGAGCAGCATTTATTTGATTAATATTTTTTTATAATGTTATAATAATGTTAATAATAAGTATTTTTTTCTGTACCATCTCAATAAACGCGTACACAAAAAATCTTTTATAAAATAATACAAGTGCACTTGTCTATAGCAATTCATTCTCTGGAAAACAATATAAAGAGCAACTCTATCCTCACATACGCAGGGTTATGTTTGGGTCTTGATGGCAGGAGCTTTGCTTGTTCTTGTCCGGTTGGGTAGACAAGTGTCAGTAATGTTTCAATTTACTGCATTATCCTTTTGGGGATCACCTATAAACGAGACCCCCTTCCTTTGTGTTATTGTTCAGATGACATCATTGCTCTGCCAAAGTGTTATTTCCATCACACGCACTGTTTGGCTCTGATGATGTGTTTGCCAATGACCTGAGTCTCAGTCTTTAGCCGTCAAGCGAAAATTCCCCTCATAATTTCTCCTCAAACCAACATTGGGCTCTCTGGGGACTACAAAACCGAGCAGTACTTTATGATATCACTAACTGAACTAAATGGCATGTCTGTAGGCTGTGATTGCTAACACTAACTGATGCAGAGGCTGACCGGGACGATCGTTGCAGCAATGGATGTTCTGGCACAGCTCGGTTAAAAACCCAAAGGTGTCGTTTGCTCCGGATCAAACAATTACAGCGGGGTCACCGCCACAGCCATCATCACGTTCAAAAACAGACCTGGAAAAGCCGTTATGAGGTGCTCGAAAGGATCTTTAGAGGACTGGGTTGAGTGAGAGGCTCTCAGACACTCCAGAATACTTAAAGTGTCAGAGAAACACCTTTCAAGCTCAGAACAAACTACTAAACACATCCCAGAGGAGGTGTGAGCAATGATGGTTACGACTCACCTTCACTTCTTTTGCTTTAATAACCTTTGGGGTATTGAAAAATGTAATGAAATTTTTTTGGGAGTGTGAAAGAGATGAACGGGGTCAGGGACAAAGATTAAATAAGTCAAACGTGACCGCTTGTGGTAAATTCTCACTTGACATTTTTCCCAGTGGACACCAATAAATTGGGCCAAAGCTTGTTAAATATGTTTTTTATATAATAAAGGAATTAAATATTTACATTTAAATATATTATGCTTCGCAATATCCTTTGTTTTTGTTATTTGTCAGCAAGAAGTTCCGTCATTTAATATAAAAGATAATTGATTACTATCACTTGTTGTTTTATATATTTTAATTTATGCAGGTCATATTAAATATGCCATTTCATTATCACACAAATTTATCGGTAACACTTCACAATAAGGTTGTATTAGTTAATGTTAGTTAATGTATGTACTAACATGAACAAACAACAAACAATACATCAATTACAGTATTTATTCAACTTTGTTCATATTAGTTAATGAAAATAAAGTTGTTAGTTTAACTCACAGTGTATTAACTAATGTTGACAAGCATGAATTTGGAATAGTTAGTTAAATAAATTAACCAACATTGATTAATGAGAGTGACCAATATATCTGTTATCAAGAATGATCATGCAATATTATTACACCTATTTTGACATTTTATGTTAATAAATGTCAATTAAACATTAAAATAGACATATTAATTGCATTTAATGTGCTCTCTCTATATATAATCACCTTTAATTTGACAAGGACACCAATATCTCTTAAGCATTAGCTTACATTTTGCTCCGTTTTACATCACACAGTTTTGTTTAAAGAATACTGTCAGCATGGCAGTAATAATAATTTAAATTTAGACTCTCAGTTACATTTAAGAGAAACTCGCAGCTTTCAAAAGTATTTTTTTCTCACTTGTATAGATGGATTTGTTTGTTCTTTTGTTTGCATTGTGTCACTTCATAGAACCACAGCAGAGAGTCTGAGCAGTCAGAATGAGGTGGAGGTCCAGCGTCGCTGTGAGGAACGACAGCAGGAAATCGGACACATGCAAGAGATTCTGGAGACTAAGATCCAGCTTCTGCAGGAGGTACTTCATGCTTCTTAAGCAACAACCATGACCACAATTGTATTTTGTATTATTTTGTTTTGTAAAATAGTCACAGGAATTACATTTTAAATGTATTAAAAAGCATGCTTTATTACAATTCACATTACCGTTTTTACTGTAATTCTGAGCCAGTAAATGCAGCCTTTTAATTTTACCCATTGAATTTTTGAATAGCATTTTTTCATTGAATTTTATTTCTTCTTTTTTCAGGAGACTCGACTGGCAAGAGATGAAGCAGAAAAAATGGCTTCTATGGCTGAATGTGAGTCCCAGCGCTGTTTGGACCTAGAAAGAAGGATGATGATGGATATGCAGGATGGAAATGAAAGTTTGCCTGTCACGGCACAGTATGAAGAGATGGCAAAAAAGGACAGGTAAAATATTACAGCAGTGCCATTCAAAACATAATTTTGTTATTGTATTGTTTCTATTATTGAATGATATTAAAAATATATCTTTTAACCCATTCCTCTTTATCTTTTAATTAGGTTAATTGAGCAACTGAATGAAACCGTATGCAGGAAAGAGCGAGAAGCAGCTGATCTGAGTTCACAACGGGACGTCCTTACTGTAAAACTAACTCAACTGGAAGAGCAAGTGCAAAGCCTCCAGCAGAAAGAGAAACACACACAAGTAAGATATACAACAGGACTTTCATGCATCAAAACATATTTCATGCGCCCTGATAATTAATAACATGTCATCACATGATGGTTTTGGGCATATACATACACAACCTTGCAAATGAGTCAATATGAGATTTATATATGTGATTATTCATGCGAGATCTGGATCTACTGTAAATCAACACTCACTGTAATTCAGCATCTAACTAGGTCACTTTGGCCTCTGGCCCCTCTTCAACCCTCATAGAGAAAATGGGTTCAGATATCAGACTGTATTTATAAACACACACACACACAGTCATGCCATTTCAAATAGGTCATGGCACCACGGCACATGCAGGAGTGATTCAGTGCTTCTCTCAGATTAGTGTATTTACAGTGTGGGTATAAATCACATACACATGAAGATTTATATTCCGTTTGCCTTAGCTTCATATGAGTTTCAAATGGTTTAACACTGTATAAACATTTAATGATGTTTACTAAAACAAGAAAATGAATGCTAATGCAAACATACAGTTTTTGTTTGATACACAAATTAATTTGCTGAAAATCTCTGTCACTGATTGATAGTTTTCACTTAGTATTAGTATTATTCTATAAAGTCCTTTTATATTTTAGATTTTATAATTCTTTTTAGATATTAATGCAATATATTGTTTGTCTGCCACAATTAAAAAGTACAGTGATTTCAACATAAAACTATTTAAATAGCACAGTTATCAAATATTGAG
This sequence comes from Danio tinwini, assembly GCA_903798205.1. Taxonomy (NCBI): domain Eukaryota; kingdom Metazoa; phylum Chordata; class Actinopteri; order Cypriniformes; family Danionidae; genus Danio; species Danio tinwini. Next base: position 17,083,228 of record CAIGQZ010035027.1, read on the forward strand.
AGACATTGAGTGACAACTGATATATAATTTAAATTAACATTAGATTTTTTTGGTCTAAAAGTTCAGTAAAATTGTCCATTTCAAAGCACTGTTATAATATAAATATATATTTAACTTTAATTTTTAAACAGTGTAACACGGCATATTTTGTCAAGGCACGGGCTACATAATTTTTCTGTTTTTCAGACCCTCAGGGAAGAACTCATTCATGGAAAAAGCAGCACAGAGCAGGAGATGGAAGTAAGACTCTTTAAATATTTTAAAGTTACTCTTTAATATATTTAGTTTAAAACTTATGCACAGGTAGTGTAGATGCATGTATATGAATATAATAAACGATTGTGTGATTGAGTGCTGGACAAATTTTCGTAAAATGGCTGTAAATGCTGAGATTGACATCTAGTGGCAGTGCAGGGTCAAAGCAAGCTGAAAAGCATTTAAGAAAATACATTTACAGCCATTTTAAAACTTAAATAAAGTGATGTTGTATTTAAAAATAAATCTTGTGATTTTATATTTAACCGTTAATTCAAGCTATTTTTAGTGTACTTATTTGTAATTTTGTTTATTTGTTTTGTACTGTTGCTCTTTAATTGCCTGTGGTTAATGTTCTATTTCATGCCACAGAATTAAATATTTTACAACTTTCATATGCAGTATTTGGTTTCATGTTTAACAGATTCGCAAGGCTATGATGTCCATTTATAAAATCTTTCTGTCTCAAAGTTAAAATATTTCAATGTACTTCCAATTTTTTATTTTAACAATTTTTTAGTTTTTGCAGACATAGAAAAACAAGGAACAGACAGACAAACCCATCATGAAACAATAATCAGTGCAGAATGTAAAAAAAAAATAGCATGAAACAAGAAAAAATGGCGACATACAAGACATAAACAACCTACAAAAAGACATGGCAATAAATGTAAAGAAAGAGAGAAAAAACTTACAAATCTTCATAAATAATAAAAAAAAGACTGGATTGCAAATTTTATCAAATTTTGCAGAGTTCCCAGAAGTGGTAAATCTAATTCTTTCCAAATGTGGAGGTAAGTCCAAGAAGCCAGTCAGAAAAAAAGAAGCCTAACATTTTTCTTCCAGAAACAAAGGATATTTTTTTTTAGCTATGATCATGCCATACTGAACTGGTAACTACATTTCGGTTGAGAGTCTCCAGAAAATCTGACCAGCCAAAAATTGCTATCATTGGATCAGGGAGTAAAACACAATCGTAAACCTTAGCAATGAACTGAAATATTTCTTTAAAGTGATTTTTGCCATGAATTTAGAGCTAAAAATAAACAATTACATCACACTGTACACTGAATAATAATGACAACTCACAGTTAATCTTACCGTCTCTCCACAATTCCTTGCCATCACTGTGACTGGCTGACACAAACAATGAGATAATGCTACATTTGCCTGATTAGAACAAATAGGTTTTTGATTAAGGCTAGTTTGTGTTATGGTGTTCTGTCAAGGCTGTGTAAATTATAGAGACATTCGAAAGACAAATCCACTACACAAACTACCAGAACATGCAGATGTCGCTATAAAAACTGACATCATTTATCTATTTTTTTGCCATAATCAGTAGAATCTGTATTACCTGGTAAGAGATGGATCTGACTGTCCTCGTAAATTGAGTGTTGATAGCAAATCTGTGTGTTTAAAACTTTGTAAATTATCTGTTGACATTCTTTATTGCTGTCATTTACAATCAATGCTGAACCACAGTAATTAATGGACTCATTACGGTTGTACATGTATTATCATCAATGCTGATGTTAATGTAAACAAATATTCACGTTTAACCATGACTATTAGGTCTGTGATATACTTAACTGGAATAGTTCAAGTATTTTCTCGCAATTTATCAAGTTAGATTAACAAATAAGCTGTGATTACTCTTCTGAAACAAGAAAGAAGTCATGTAAAAATTAAATCACTTTCCCAGCCGCACTTCCTTTGACGAAAATGGAAATAAGTATGTAAAGTAGTGTCATCTTTCGCTTGGCTTGTTCCCATTGTTTGACCGGTACCACTGTACAAAGCGAGGGGTAATCGGATAATTTACAAAATCTCCGTTTATGAGCAATGAAGGACACAGTTGCGATTTATGGGGTATCTGTAATATTGCTGTGTGTTCAGAAGTCAACAGCCATTGCTACGTGTTAAATAAGGGTTATGTATTGTACAAACGCGTATTTCTGACACCCCTCTTTGTTCTGGAAATAGTACGCGCCATTTTGTCTCCCTCTCGTGCCACATCGTCTGCTGCTCAGCTGTGTACATTACACATACAAACTGCTGTCAAATCCTGTAGTGTCACGACTCGGGGATCGAATATGATATTATTTCCGTTAAACGTCGGGGCAATGGCAGTCCTATAAAATGACACGTTCTTCAAACTGGAGTCGGGCGGTGGGATTTAACTGATGTCCTGTCATGTCGGCGTCTTCACAGAAGAGCGAATGAAACGTAATCGGGAACGCGCGGGTGATGGACAAAACACGCGTCTTCATCTCCGCTGACGAGGACGAGCATCTCGACATCAAATTCTAGTTTTGTTTGCTGCTGTAAATCTACCTGAAGAATGACCTTAATGACATAATAAAGGACGTTTAATATCACAACTACAAAAACTGGATTGAATGGAATGAACTAAAGGCGTTATCTCATCTGTGATAAACAACCTGACTTGAAATTATAGTATCTTCAAATTAATATGTATTAGTACATTTTAAAACTTATAAACCTTTCTTTTCATTGATGGACACTGTGGAAGAATTGAAAAGAAGGAACTTTACATGCCATGAGATTTTATTTCACTTTCACTCATGGTTCACTCTTGAAACAATCTTTAGTTTGTTATTCAATTGAATATTTATTATGTTGGACTCAAAGATGAAGGACGTGTGTCGGATTTGTGCAAGGGAGCTGTATGGTAACCAGCGGCGATGGATCTTTCACCCAACTGCCAAGCTGAGTCTGCAGGTGCTGCTTTCCTATGCTTTGGGCAGAGAAATGACCCGGGATGGCCGAGGAGAGTTCGCCTGCAGCAAGTGTGCCTTTATGCTGGACAGAATGTACCGCTTTGACACTGTGATCGCCAGAGTAGAGGCCTTATCCCTGGAACGAATGCAGAAGCTCTTGTTGGAGAAAGACAGGCTCAGGCAGTGCATCAGTGGACTGTACCGCAAAAACAACACTGATGAATTGGGAGTGGATGGAGGTGCCACAGACGCTACTGTAGTGGACTTTGCCAGGTTGGCCGAAGCTGAATACAGCGCCCTCCTGCAGGAAGATCTCACATATTCTGTCTATGAGTCTTGGGCTGAACAGTGCCCTCAAGAGCAGATTCAGGACCACCAATGTCCTCTTCACCATGCAGATGCCACTTTAGGTCCCCGTCCCAGGAAATGTAAAGGTTGTGCTGCGCTGCGAGTGACAGATTCAGATTATGAGGCTGTCTGCAAGGTTCCCAGAAAAGTGGGTCGGAGCACTTCCTGTGGGCCCTCCACACGATACTCTGGTAGTGTTCAGGACAACACTGAGGAAGCTGTCCCATCCGCTCCTCCAACAGAACCCGTTGAGAACAACCAATCTTGTGAACCAGAGCCTGTCGGACTGAGTCCTGCCTCCTCTGTGGAGTCTTTGGACACTGCTGTAGATGTTACTCAAGAATCTTATCTAAAACTCCCACTTCTAGAGTCTGAGGAGGAACAATCTGTTGTTAGAAGGCCCGAGTCCAAACCTGGTTCTGTGTGTGGCCTTGAGGTGACCCTAAGCTTGCTTAAAAGCTTTGAATATCACCCTCTTCCAAGCCACAGAGGAAGCCGGATCCCTGTGCTCCTCAAAATTAACACTACACCCATGGAAAGCCCTTACCCTCTGCTGCAAGTGCCTCCCATTGAGATGGAGTGTCCACTTTCCTCCCAGCTTCCAGATGTGCCTTCCAGCATTCAGCAGGAGCTTCAGCTGGAGCTGGCAGAAATGGAGGACCAGTGGTTGGATGATTATGTGCAGTGCAAGCCATCAGGCCTTCAGAAGGTACATAAAAGGACCAAATGATTGTCAGAAAAACCTCTATTAAGGAGGAAAAGGGGGAATTAATAATGGTTGTTTGAAAATAATCTTCTGTGGACTACAAGAAGAAATTGGAAAGATGAATTTATAGAGCACAAATTAGATGAGAGGATGAAAAACTCCCCCAGGTGCTTTTCTGTCCCAGAGCTCTTCAGTGTTCTGATTGCTTTTGATTACTAGGTTACCCATCATCCTCTTAGCAACTCTTTCTTAGCAGCTGTTGTTGTTAGCAACACTGCATCATTCTAAAGGCCAATTCCAAAGGATCCTTATGTTTTTGCTTATCTAATGAATACATGTGGCACTGTATATGCACAGGTTTGAGGTCAGTTTGGCATATATTTTTTTTAACTACACACATACATTTTTTTTAGCTAGGACATGTTAAATTAATCAAAAGTGTCAGTGAAGACAATTATAATGTTGGGAAACATTTGTTTTAAGCAAAAAACGGTTTTGGCCCTGTCAAACTTTATAGTCTGGAACATACAGTTGAGGTCAGAATTGTTAGCCCCCCGGTTTATTTTCCCCCGGTTTATTTTTGTTTAACAGAGAAGATTTTTTTTAACACATTTATAAACATAATAGTTTTAATAATTCATTTCTAATTACTGATTTATTTTATCTTTGCCATGATGACAGTACATAATATTTTACTAGATAATTTTCAAGACACTAGTATTCATCTTAAATGGTAAATTAAAGGCTTAACTAGGTTAATTAGGTTAACTAGGCATGTAACAGTAATTAGGCAAATCATTGTATAGTGATTGTTTATTCTGTAGACATTCAAAAAAATATAGCTTAAAGGAGCTAATAATTTTGACCTTAAAATGGCTTTTAATAAATTAAAAACTGCTTTTATTCTAGCTGAAATAAAGCAAATAAGACTTTCTCCAGAAGAAAAAATATTATCGAAAACACTGTGAAAATTTTACATCATTTGGGAAATATTTAAAAGAAAACAAAAAAATCAATAGGGGGCTAATAATTCTGACTTCAACTGTATATAGATATATTTTCACATACACACCCTTTTCAGCTTAATTTAACCCATCAAAAGGCAAACTCTGTTCAAATGAGCCCTTGTAATGACAGATAAAAGACAGGCAGAGCGAGTAATCTGACCCATAGTGCTCACAGGGTGTATTGTACTGTGCACAACCACTTGTAATCACTGTATGCTACTGTAAACAAGAATAATTTTTTTGTAATTGATGGTACCACTGCTAGTTTATATAGTATTTTCTCTATCATGGGTTTTATTAGAAACTCAGGCAACAGCGATTAAAAGACTTCTGTAAAGCGATTTGAGAGTCCAGAAAAAACTATATAAATGTAATGAATTACTATTATTTTTACAATAATCGGTATATAGAGAGAGAAATTACTAAGTGAAAATGGAAAAACAAGGAAGTAAACGGCATGCCGCCCTGGAAAAATAGGACTTCCTGAGGAAGTTGTAGAGTGCTATAGAGTTGTTGAGCTATAGTCATAATTGTTTGTTCAGCACTGTACCCTCTCATTTACATTAGTACACTGTTGTGTTTAATAGTGAGTATAATCATTTTGTAATCACAGACTAATATATTTTGCAGTTATATATTTAAACTAAAAACATAAAACAAGATTTGCAGTACTTTTAACTTCAGTGCTGTGAATATTCAGTCAGACCTAATGAAGACTTGATTAAATAAGTAGCAGAAGCAGACAATTTGCATTGCTGTCTTTGAAACAAATACATTTTTCAATATTTGTGTGTTTGGGATCTGTTTGTGTTACAGAGGTTGATTGAGGAGCAGCAATGTCATCTGGCAAAGTACGAAAATGCAGCGGGAAAGTGTGTGAATGAGCTGCAGAAGGCCCAACAGCAGGTGCAGTCTCTCCAGACCAAGATCCGAGACAGTGAAACCAGCAATAAGGTACTGATATTGAATGTATAAGCTGCAGTTATTTGTCTTGAATGTTGTGTTAGTATGAGGCACCCTAGCTTCTATACAACCATATATTCTGCTGAGGCTTTACAGTATGTCTCAGCAGGCTTGACAGTCATTAAATTGTTGTTGGACTAAGCTCTTTGTTTTGTGTGTGTGCATATAGAAGTTACAGCAGAAGCTCGGGGACATGGAAAATGAACTACGCTCTGTCAGAGAAGCAGCGTGTGGTCAGGAGACAACAATACAGACCTTGAGTGACTCACTCAGTACTAAAGACTGTGAGGTATGTCTGCAACTAAAGCAATGATGAGAATTTCAATCATTCCTCACAGAAACATGCTTTGGACGGCTAGATAATGCCTGGGGAAGAAAAAAATAATAATTGTAATGTAGTATAACCACTTAGTGTATCAATAACTATTCTATTTGAGGCAGCAAATAATGTTTTATGAATATGTATTTGTACATTATGTGTGTTATTAGACTATCACAGAGTAACTGTAGTTTTATTAATAGTTCACTGTTTACTGTATGTTTATGTTTTATTTAATAAGGGTGTCAAAATTAATCGTTTCTTCAGTGCACCGCGATGCAGACGCGGACAATTCGGTATCGGTTCAGTAATAATCATAACCGGTTATTACGTACTGTCGTCATTTATCTCACATACGCTATGTCGTCGTAGCTTACTATGGCGAGGGAGGCGAGCTGCGAGCGTGAGTATTTACAACGCTCTAACACCGTAAAAACTCAGAAACTGTGCACAATTTTACTGCGTGTTTCACTGACACTTACAGCAAAAGCCCCTATTTCACGGCGATTAAGACAATGAAAGTAATCTCCATTTCTCTCTCTCTCTCTCTCACTGTTGCCCATGAGTGCATCTGTGAAGAGCGCCAGCGTGTAAGAGCCAATCACAGCCCTTTCTGTTAAGCGCGTGACCAATCAAAGGGTTGTAAGAAAGAACTTGGTAGACAAGGCTCAGAAAGCGAGTGGGATATTTATATTTGTTTATTTGCTATAAATGCTTGTGTTGTTTAAAGGTACAGTTTATATATCTGACTGTTTGTATTAAAGGACAAAATCGTTTTACAAATAGTATATAAATATAATTATACATTTTAATATAAGAATTGCTGTGCTGTGAAGAAAATATAAAACTGTGTATGGAAAGAATCGTCAATGCACCTTGATGCACCGAGATATCGAACCGAACATGAGACCAGTGTAGGTTCACACCTCTATTATTTAATACATGTACTGTATATATATTTGTACTTAAACTGTATACTAT
>CAIGQZ010035027.1:17100550-17124972 GCA_903798205.1 Danio tinwini
ACGACGCTCTATATATATATATATATATATATATATATATATATATAAGGAAGTTAATATTTATATAGCCCTCTGATTTATGCTAAATACTCTTCTGTTTGATCAGGACTACAGTGAGCTGGTGGATGGTCAGAAAGAGCCTGCTGGGAATAGAGACAACCTTATTCAAAAGCTCAAACAACGCATTCAGGAAAGAGATCGGGCACTGGAGGTAAATAAACACACAAACGTTATCAAATACTGTATGCAGAAGTACTTAATAGATTATTTATTTATTATCTATTTTAGTTTAATGATAATAATGAATAATTTGACAGTTTTATACTATTTTATCTAGTTTTAACTATTTTATCTGGTCTTGTATCTACTATGTAATTAAATTTAAAAACAAGCCTTTAGTGGTCATAAATGCAGAGCTGCATTTATTTAAAAACAGTTTTCAAAAACAGTAATATTGTGAAATATTATTGCAGTTTAATTTTATATTCACTCAGTGTATTTAAAAAAGTGATTCCACTTTAATGTATTTTCAAATGTAATTGTTTTACATTTATTCCAGTCTTCATTGTTACATGATATATCAGAAATCATAATGGGCTGAGCTGGTGCTTATCATTTTATTATCAAAATAGAAAGCAGTTGTACAGTTTATGCAAACCATTGTATATTTTATATTTATTTAGTTGTAGTTCCAAATAACATCATTTATTTGAAATGGATGGGATTATAAATGTAATTGATCCATTTTACACAATCTTGCTAAATTAAGAAACAATTTCTTGGGGGGAAAAAAGACCCAAAACGTTTTTCTTAGGATTACTACTGTTGTTGATTGAAATTTGCTCTATTAATAAACTTTGCCCTGTCTGTCTCAGCGTGCAGTAGACGAGAAGTTCACCTGCATGGAGCAGAAGGAAGACGAGGTGCGTAAACTCCAGCTATTGCTGAGAGAGAAGGAGAGAGACCTGGAAAAACTTCGATGTGTGCTGTCCAACAATGAGGAAACCATCATGGTATTGTTATCATTACATTAGCCTTCTGTTAAAATGATAAACACAACTATTATGATCAGTTCAGAACTGTATTTATGTGCTCCTATGTACAGAGTCTGGAGATGCTGCTGCGTGGTAAAGGGTTGGAGCTGGAGCAGGTGTGTGAGGCCTGGCGCAGTGCTCAGGGAGTTCACCGTGAAAGAGAAGAGTCACACATGCGCAGCCTAAGAGAAAGAGATGCTTTAATCAGTCAGCTGCAGACTTCACTGCACACTCACACCAAAGAGGCAGAGGTAAACACATGTTTCAGATGGGTTGTATGCTACAGTAAAGACTTTAGAATATATAAAAAATAATTCAATAAACAGTACAGTTTTACAAGTATTATTACCTTTTTAAAGTATTAATAATACTTTTTTTTTTATTTGAAAACATTTTTTTCTTTTTTAATATATTTAAATGTAAGTGATTCCTTTGATAGTGAAGCTGCTGTCATTACAATATTTTAAGTGTCTCATAATCCTTCAGAAATCATTCTTATATGATGGTTTAAAGCACCATGATTAAAAATAATTATTATGTGCTATTTGTTTATAGGAGTTTTCAGGAATCAGGAGTTTTAAAAGAAAAGCGTTTATTTGAAATAAAAATCTTTGTCAAATTCACAAATATTTAAATAATGTTTGAATATGTGAATACTGTTTTTAACCTTGATATTAAGAAGAAATATTTCTTGATATAGGCAAGTTTATTTATATAGTACATTTCTTGCACACTTGTAATTTAAAGTGCTTTGCATAAACAAGAATAAAAGCAACATAAAATACAAGTAAAAAAAATTAAAAGAATAAAAAGGATAAAAAATGTGTTAAAACAGGTTTTAAAATAATTAAAAAGACATACTAGTGTGATATATATGCATGATATAATGTCTGAAGGATCATGTGGCACTGTAAATTGTATAAATATCACAATATTACTGTTTTACTATATTTGTTTTAGCAAATAATAATCTCAATAAGCATAACAGATTTCCATCAAAACAAAATAACATAATTGTTCCAATTAAGTCAAGTCGAGCTTTATTGTCATTCCGCTACATGTGTGGACACACAGTAAAATGAAATGATGTGTCTCACCGGACCACTGTGCTTTATAAATTTATAAAATCATAAATACTGGACGTAAAAGCTATTTTAAACCTATACATAATTTACTTGCTGGAGCAGTTATTTAATTGTACTAACGACTGCCTATACATATAATATAACTACTTTATTGCATAAATACTTAAGTAATACTTAGTAATAAACTATAAACACAAACTAAGACAGAATATACCGTACAAGTATTTTTACATAAGACAGAACAATATTGTGCAAGATGTCTCTGGTATCATTAAACCTCTTTGGCTTCATTGTTTTCTGATTGACTTCTCTGCAGGAAATGACTGCGGTTTTGCTCAGTAAGGTGTCAGTCGGGGCCGGTGAGGTGGCAGAGGAGCTCAAGTCTCGGCTGCAGCTGAAGGAGCGCTTATTCCAGGAGCTTCTCTCAGACCGCAGCAGACAGACTCAAGAGCATCATTCACAGGTCCAGGACCTGCTCAACACCATCAACTCAAGAGAGCAGTACATCAAGGTGACACACTATCACTCATCTAAAAATATATATATCATATACAGTTGAAGTCAGAATTATTATCCCCCCCTGTATATTTTTTCCCAGTTTCGGTTAAACTGAAAGATTTTTTTCAGCACATTTCTAAACATACTGTAATAGTTTCATTAACTTTCTATTATCTTCGGCATGATGACGATACATAATATTTTATAAGATATTTTTAAGATACTAGTATTCAGCTTAAAGTGAAATTTAAAGGCTTAACAAGGTGAATTAGGCAAGTTAGGGTAATTAGGCAAGTCATTGTATAACAATGGTTTGTTCTGTGGAGTTGAAAAAAAAACAGCTTAAGGGGCGAATAATGTTGAACTTTAATTGGTTTTTATAAAAAAAAATAAAAACGGCTTTTATTTTTTGCAGAAATAAAACAAATAGAACTTTTTCCAGAAGAAAAAATATAATAGGAAATAATGTGAAAAATTCATTGCTCTGTTAAACATCATTTGGGAAATATTTGACAATAATTTTGACTTTAATAGTATATATCATAAAGTATATCTGAAATATAAGTCAATCCAATGTGCCTTCTGAGTTTTAAATATCTTTTTTTACATCACAATCAATCTCGCAGGATTCGGCAGGGCGTGTAGGTCAGGTTATGGCTGAACAGACAGCTCGATTGCAGGAGCTACGAAAGCAACTTGGGTCAGCAAACCCTCAGTTGACCCAAGAAGACACACAAGCACTTATGGATGAGCTCCAGATGACTCTGCGCAGAGAAAAAGAAGCCCAGACCCAGCTCAACATCCTGCGTGCCACCTTAGCATCCTACCAAAACCAGCTCCAAACTCAGACTTCAGATCTAGATGCCTTAAGCAGAACAGCGAGCGTCAAAGAGGAAATCATCAAGGTTTGTGGGCTAACATTTTACAAGTTTACAATGGGCTATATGCACAGCTAGTGTTTTTCACCCACCGATAAACTTCTGGGGAAAGATTAATTTGACTGTTTTCATTTTCATATGGGGTCTTTTACAGCAGCAATGTTGTAATGTAATTTAAACATAATCAGTTAAATACAATTAAGCATTTATTTTGTTGTTTAAGTGTAAAACGAGATGAAAAACCGTTTAAACACAAGCGTCATCAGGAGCACTAGGTGAGCAGAGAAACCATTGAAAAATACTGTCTCAAATAAAATTCCATATTTTAAAGACATGGCGCGGAACAATGGAATTTAAGAGTGCTTCTTGTACAGTCTGAGACCCATTTTATATCATATATCATTCAGGCGGTGAAGATCATTGATTTTTAAAGAAAACAGATCTTAAACGCAGCGATTTAGTAATGACATGACAGTTGATCGGAATTGTTTGAACTGGGTTACTGAAAATTAAAAGTCCTTGTGCATATACCCTATAGTATTTCCTTTTTTACATGTTTATATTGAACACGTTTGTTTATCAGGACCTTCAGATGCAGTTAGTGGAGCCATCAGATTTACCACTGGTAGAGCGACTGACTCAAGAGCTGCAGCTGCTGAGAGAGAAGGTGGAAAATCAGGACGCAACCTGCAATAATCACAAGGTATTAAAGTGTGTCAACACAAGTGATTGAGCTTTAAGTACTATGCACACATATAGCTACGCAGATGTATGTGAGTGAAACAGTGTAGAGTAATTGTATCAGAATATTGTGACTGGCCCAGAGTAGACATTTTACATCAGTTCACTTTGATCTTGTACGTGTGATGTATTGGTATTGTTACAGCTTCTCATACCTGTTAATTGGCTGAATAAATTGTATTTTTGAAAAGCTCCTGTTCACACAATATATATATTAATGACAATTTTCCAGGTTACCTGTACATGGTGTAAAAGGGTATTTAATGTCTTTATAGACACCAAATCTGCATTTAATCATAGTATTAAGATACATTTTTGACTCTAAATGAGTGTTTAAAAGTGTAAAAATGCTCATTTGTGAACCTGGACCACAAAACCAGCCATAAGTGTTATTTCATGTGGAACAAAATAAATAAGATTTCCGTTGATTTATGATTTGTTAGCATATGACAATATTTAGCCAGAACACTTAATAAAATCGAAATACCGATAAAATTACCTTTAAAGTTATCTAATTAAGTTCTTGGCAGTGCATATTACTAATTAAACATTCAGTTTTGATATATTTACAGTAGGGAACTACACAATTTATTGATGAAATATTATCTTTATTTACTATCCTAAAGATTTTTTTCATTAAATAAAAATATAAAATTTTGACTTATATGACCTGTCTATTGCCAAAAATAAGGTTTTGTCATCCAGGGTCACATTTTGTCAAATCTGTTTACACAGCCACCTAAAGCATTCTTCTAACACCACTAAACATGATCAAAACCTGTTGTACATAACATATTACATGCCTTTTATTGAAAGTAATAGGAATATTAATATATTTCTACATTTTTCTGACTATTATTTTGTATGTGAGGATTTATATGAATTATAGGGTTAACCCTGTATTTTAATATAGGGTTAAATTACATGTCTAGTACTGTACAATTTCAACTTTTTATGCATGTACTATATGATGATTATTTTTTTAAGCAGGCTCTTTTGGATCCATTGGTGTCCATGGAAACAGGACAGGCGGCTCAACCTCATGCTGATTTTGGAGGTGGGGACGGGCTGCAGTTTTCTCTGTAATCTGGCCTCTCTGCAGTGGACAAATGAGGCTTTGTGCATTGCATTGTGCTTATAATTGCTAAATAAGCATGTTCTGAGATTAACAACATGTGAATTAGTAACAACTGAAATCTGAATTGTGCAGTTGTAATTATTTAAAGCCATTAGAGTCTGTCTCGAGCAGCTTATGAACTATTGTAATGAATTCTAACAACATAATGTGTGGTTGTGTTTCCTTTTGTCTGTGTGCATGATGTTTCTAACAGTCATTTACATTTAAGCTCATTTAGTTTATTTTAATTTAATTATTGCAGAATTAACTAATTTATTAATTTAAAGCGAACACTAAAACTTAATTATTTTAATGTTAGGGCTGTAAAATATATATTTTTTTGTTTTACTGTCACTGTTTACCATAAAGAAAAACCTGAGTACCTAAAAACAGCAGTTTCACTGTAAGTACTGATGTTTAGAAAAATATGTTTAGTCAGAGTATGAAATATACTGTAGGTGTGTTTCTGCATGAATAATAATAACTAATGTGTGTAGCATGTTTGCACTTATCAAGGTGAATATATTCCATTACTGCCTTTCAGATGCTTTTATAAACATTTAATGTATATGTTGTGCTGTTATTTAGGTAGTTTTCTTTTTTTGTATACACCATGATCATTTTGACTCTTAGTAAATCATACAATGAAATATACTGGAAGAGAAAAACACTGGATTTATGTGGTGAAAACTTGTCTGTTCTTTCTATACTTTTCTATATCTTTCTTTTTTCTTTCCATTTTGTCCCATTTACCAAAGTCACAAAGCACAATCAATGCCCAAGATAAAAGCTACACAATAAACCTATCCAAACGCATTCCCTTTGTCTGTTTATAACCTATTCAAACAATATATGCAGTAAAAATATATACCAAAAGTCCTGTTTTCAGATATTATACAACAAAAGAGCTTCAGAATCTACAAGGTTCTCAAACCTAATTAGAAGCCAATACATTATTTATAACTAATCTGCATTATAAAGTTGTTGACATCATAGTACTTTATTTATTAGTAAGTTAATGCAAAATCCCTTAACTTCACTCCTGAGTGGTCATAAATGTATAGTGCATATATGTCAGATTATCCATTTTGTGATAAATATAAATAAATCAATATAAATAATTATTGATCTTATTTTAATATTCGATAATGTAAGATAGTTGCTAATAAAGTAATATTTGTTTTGTAAGAACAGCTAAACCTTTGTACTTTGTTTATTTATTAGTAAGTTAATGCAAAATCCCATAACTTCACTCTTGAGTGGTCATAAATGTATAGTGCATATATGTTAGTTTATTCATTTTATGATGAATATAAAATAAATAAATCAATAAATAAGTATTGATCTTATTTAAATATTCAGTAACGTCAGATAGTCACAAATAAAATAATAATTGTCTTGTAAGAACAGCTAAACCTATTTAGTGTCGAATTACATTGTAGTTACATTACAAAGTGCTAAACAATTTTGACTCCTATTAGTATAATAATAAGTATAATAATAGTCATAATTTGCTCTATATAAATAAAATTACTCATACTGTTGAAAAATGTGAGTATACCACTTATTTTGTTAACTCACGCAAAATGTGAACCTAAAATAATGGAATAAAACCAGAACAGGGCAGTTCTGCCACTCAGGAAATGAGTCTTATCTGTTTGCTCTTGCTCTTCCTGTCTTCTGTTGTTATTTTGTGTGTGTGTGTGTGTGTGTGTCACTAAGAATCAGAATGATCCTGGATTGGATGTATATATGGTGGTCTAGTTAAGAGCATATGCTGTGAATGACAGGTTACTCATAGGTTACCCGCTGTCAGTAAGACGAGCCTCATTCAGAGTATTATGTTCACTGGTCTCTATGGTAACAATTGCAACAGTCACATACACTTGCACCGTGTGAGTGTGTTTGGGTGTATTTCTGTAATTACAGTCCAATTTGCTTTCTGCTAGGTTTCACTTCAGATGATGGAGAGGAGGAGGATGAAGAGGAAGACTGCAATAGTGAGTTTGCAGACAGCGGTGAAGATGAAGAGCGATCCAAACTGACAGCTCAGTCTCTGATCAGCTTGCAGGTATGACGGCATGCTAAAGCATAATGGCTTTATGTATTTCGCCCACGGTTATGTTTTATTTTATGTAGGTTTATGTATGACGATATGATTTATAGAGAGCATATCTCATCATTTGAAATCAAATTGAGCACAACATTTAAACATTCCTAGATTACTATATTACTGTAATAGTGGATTGTACTATCAGTTGCAGCATATAAATAAATAACCAGTTCTTCATTCTGACATTTTATATTTACTTAATAATTTTGCATTTACAGAAGCTTTTCAGAAAACAATGACTTAAGAATGTGGAAAATACTAAACTACATTAAATACTATACTATATTTAAAATATTGTACTATACAAGAGTAATCTAGGGTAGTTTATTTATGTAGCACAATTAATATATATGGTAATTATATATGGTAATTTAAAGTCTTTATGTTTTTAAAGTTAATAGGTAAAATGTAATGTTTTTATAAGTAATTTTTATAATTTATTTTTGCTTTAGCTTTAATTTATTCAGTTTCAATTTTAATAGTTTATGCTATTTTAAATCAAATGAACAGTAACCGGAAGATGTAGAATACATAACAGGTGTACAATTTTTATTTAATCTAGTTAGCAGGGAAATATTTATATATATTTTAAATTAATTTAATTTAAAATTTAAATTAATTAAAACAAAAAAAAATTCAATAAATAAAAACTATGTGGGCAATTAAAAAAACGCAGTTAATTGCTGATACTATAATAGCACAGTTTTTAGTTAACAATGTTGTATTACACTGTAACTGTACTACTTGTTTTACTGGTCTTCAATAACACATCCTCAAGAAATGTAAAATATAAAAATCCCTGAGTCTGAGTATTTATTTTGCAGCATTGCACAGGATGTGCTTATTTTGTTTCTATGTCCACAGAGCTGTGATCAGCACCAGGGTCTCACAGGCTGTCAGGATGCAGTAGCTGAAGGTCCAGGTCTGACGGAGGTCAAACTGCTGGTGGAGCAGAAGAGGGCAGTAGAGAGAGAACTGATGGAGCTGAAGTCACAGCTGGAAAAGGCTGGTTTCTCCTCCCTCTCCCAGATGAGGTACAGATGCCCATACAACACAAGGCATATGACTGAATCAGAAGTCATCAGTATAATCAGTATTTGACAAGCTGCGAAAAGGGTTATCTTAACAGGTATAATAACAAAAAGAACTGTATACTCAGAATAAACAATATTACAAACAAATTAAACTGCATTCATGAACTAACATCTACAGTGAGAAACATACCTGCCAACATTTGTCTCAGAAAATCCGGGAAACGGGGGTGTCCGGGTGTGAGGTCTCTGTATAACACTGTTGAGAACGGGGATAGGAAAGTAACTGTACTGTGGTGTTAGTAACTGAATTATGCACCGGGTTTTGGGCGGCCGCTGTGATTGGATACTGTACCAAAATCGCCGACCCGGGAGTGTTGAAGACTGTACCAAAAAAAAGGGGGGGGGTTGAAATTACGGGAGTTTTCCGGGAGAAATAACAAAACGGGAGGGTTGCGGGAGATTGGTATGAAAAACGGGAGACTCCCGGGAAAAACGGGAGTGTTGGCAGGTATGGTGAGAAATAGCATTTGTAACAAGCTGTTACATAATTTATGCTTATGTTAGTTAGTTAAAATGACATTTTAGTCATGAGTTATTGAACATTAACTAAGAAATTATTATCATCGAAGATTAATAAATGCATTTACTGTCCGTTTAGTTTGAAGGTAAAATAAGCAATACATTTTAAAAACTCTTTTGACCACAGTGTCCCAAAACACACTTGTAGCCAATCAGGGGCTACTGATGTGTAAGGGGCATGTAAGGGGCATATCTAGTCACTTTAACAAAGATATAAAAAAGAGGTCTTGTTGGGGCAAGTTTTTTATGCTTTCAAATATCAACATTGCTTTTGGCAAAAATCGCTTAGTGCAGCTAAAATGAATTGGTGCTAATAAATAGAGCCTTTTCTAAAGTGTTAAACAAAAGGCCCATAAAGAATCCAAACTTTTCTGTCAAAATCTCTGGCATCTCATAGGCCAGATTAGCAAGTGAAAATGTTTACATTTGAAAACAAATTGCCTATTTAGACTTTAAGCATTTGTTGTTGTGATGAAGATTACTGCCAAAAACATTGTGAATATTCTTAAAAGCCACTCTGAACATTTACATTATAAATAATTATTCCTGTTTTTTGAAGTGCTCATAATAACAATCTTATGTTCATTATCACAATAACTGGATTACTGAACATCAGCATGTCTCTAAACATGCACAGTTACAAGAGTCTACTTTACACATGGTAAATGTGCAAAAAATGTGTGTGTGCTCCTGAAACAGGAAAGCGTTTTTCACTCTTCGTTCTGAAAATGAGGAGCTCAAGGGTTTAATGAATCTTCAAAGTGTTGGACAGAAGAACACGTCCAGTGGGCAGCTGGTGGATGCAGAGGTGAGTTTGGCTGGATCTGATGGCACTGTAGCTATTATGTTTTTATGTCAGTATTATGTCAGTGTTTCATACATGTTTGTGTTTCAGTGTAATGAAAGTAAGTCAGCGAGGGAGCAGCTGAAGTCTGACCTTGCGCAGGTCCAGCAGGAGAGCAGAGAACTGCAGGAGAGACTCATGGTGTCTGAGGCCACAGTTCAAGCTCAAGCCGAACAGCTCAAAGACTACAGAGAACTGCTCAGTGAGTGAAACTACCGATGCAAATGTCCGTCAAGAGGTTTTGCACAGAAAGCCAAGTGTATTTTTGCAGACCTGTTTTTTCTTCATTAAAATGCAAAATCAGGTTTGAAAATGTGGGTTGCAAAAACAAATTGGGTTACAAAAAGTGTCATTTTTGTAAAATTGACATGTATAAATCAACTGAAAGCTGAATAAATAAGCTTTCCATTACAGTAATGTATGGTTTGTTTGTTTGGATGAACAATATTTGTCAGAGATACAAAATTTGTACATAATTACAAAATACAAAATTAAAAAAAAAATTAATCTGAGGGTTATTAAAAAAAATCCTTTAAAGTTGTCTGCATTATGTGTTTATGCAATTGATAAATTTACAGTGGGAAATGTACAAAATCCTTTCATGGAAGATTATCTTTACACTGTAAAAAAAAATCTTACTGCCTTAATCTTTTTAGTTGACTCAAATGAACGTTTCTAGTCATCTCAACTAACATTGATTAAACTGTCTAGAATATTAAGTTAAACTTGTATAACTTAACAAATTAAGTTGAAACCTGATTAACTTATTAAAATAAGTTAATCAGGTTATTGTTATACAAATTACTGGCTGTCTAGACTTCTTGTAATAATTTTTTATAGTGTACTAATGATTTTTGACATAAATGTTTGACTCACACAATGTATTTTTAGCTATTCCCACAAATATAAAGCTGTGCAACTTTAGACTGGTTTCGTGGCCCAGAGTTAATGAACAATATGTTTAGCTGTTTTTAAAATATTAGGTTTTTAAAACGGTCAATTTTCAGTTTTTGTTAATTGTTATTTAAATGAATATATACAATTCTGTGTAATTTGACACTTTCTACTACCATAATGCCATATGAAGTGCATAATTATAAATACATTGTTAATAATAAACAAAATTGTATTACAGCATTGAACTCTATTGTATTGCACTTCAGTTTAAAGTGTGGGTTCCTAAAACAGCAGTTTGTCTTGTGTTTCATTTAGCGGAAACATCGGTACAGCAGGACAGTAAGCAGGTCCAGGTGGACATTCAGGATCTGGGCTATGAGACGTGTGGCCGCAGTGAGAACGAGGCCGAGAGAGAAGACACCAGCAGTCCAGGTGAACACATTCGCTGTTAACACTAGAGGGCAATACTGACTTAAGTCATGCTGTTTAAATGGATAGTTTACCTAAAAAATTTTAAATGGACACAAAATGAAGATATTTTGAAGAATGCTAAAACAGGTTTGGAACAAGGGAAGTAAATGATGACAGAATGTTCATTTTTGGTGGACCATCACTTTAATTTTATGATTACACTTGAAATACATATACAGGGTTCCCATGCTTCTTGAAAGTACTTGAATTTCAGACATATGAATTCAAGGCCTGGAAAGTACTTAAAACAAAGTGTATGGTGTTATTTCAACAGTTGTACTGTGCTGTTTTCGAAAGCATAATGAAAAAACAAAGAAATTAGTTTAAAAATCTTAAATTGAAATCTTGTTCATGAACTATGACAAATAATGCATTTTATCATTACTTAAGAAACCACATTTGAATATTACCACTATAGAATTCAGCTTATTGTATTAAAGTTCATTGAACATGACTTCAAAACCGTCAACATTTTGGAAAATGACACATTCCAAACATCATCATTATAATATTTGAATGTAAATAGTAAGTGTAAATGAAATGGTAAGTACACAAAGGACTTTCATGGTGCTATATATGCAGGGGTTGTAAATTACTAAGTTGCTCGATTTAAAATTATTAGTGATTTAAAAAGTACTTGAAAGTCCTTGAATTTGATGTCCATGAAAGAGTGGGAAACCTGCATCTATAAATACTGAGAAGCATTTATTGACGGCATGTACTTAATATATGGTTAAGCTTAGGACGAGTGTTGAGAGTTAGTTGCAAGCAATTATGCATAGTTTATTACAAAGGCTAGTACATGCAACATGTGTAACAAGGACACAGTAAAAAGTAAAAAAAAAAAGTTTGCCCCCCCCCCCCTCCTTTATTTATAGGATTTTTCACAAATTACTAAATATTAAACATTTAGAATGCTATTGTACATTTTTAATGTTTAGAGAGAGAGGGAAAAAGACCATGGATTCAAAATGATTGGAACAATTATTGATTGGCAAAATATATATTATAAAAATACAAACTCAAATAAATTGAATAAAAAAAAAATATATATATATTTTTTTTTTGAATAAAAACACTTGAGCACATCCAAACAAATGTTTGCACAAAAAGCTGAAAGTCTGATAACATGAGCTATCACAGAAGAATGTAAAAATAATCTTCAAGTGGGCAGGGAGTGTACTTTTCCATACATTCAAGGAGAGAGTCACATATTTTATAAATGTTCTCGGAAGAACCTTTCAGTGAGTGCAATTTTACTATTTAAACACAGCATTAAACATTGAAGATTCATTTCAATGACACAAGCATGTCATCCTGTGCTGCAGAGTTTGATGATCTGGAGCTCTGCACATCTCTCTCCTATCGGGACGCCGGCTCTCAGTGGTGGGCCGGTCCCACCACACACAACACTGGGAAACCTGAACATGATGTGACATACCTGCAGCAGCTGGTGGAGGATCTGCGTAGTCAACTGTCCCGATCTCAGGCTCTGATCCGCAGCCTGCAAGCCCAGATGCGTGACCACACTCCAGTCAGCACTCCTCGCAAGGTCAACTGGGGCCTGGATAACTCTGAGACGCAGAGTACAGCTGAAGAAGACGAGGGCTGGCAGTCGTCGGACGGTTTCGGGTCTCTTCCCCGGCAGCCCAAGCAGGACCGAGAGCTGCAGGAGCTCGTCTCACGTGTGACATCACTAGAGGAGCAGCTCAGGAAAGGCAAAGGTCATGCAGATGATGGCAAAACTGGAAACTGGCCGGGGTGAGTACATTCGTAATTTCATATTTAACGTGTAATATATCAGTTTATTTTTATATTTGATATGTTACAAAAAAGTTACATATATGTTAAATATGAAAGCAAATATTTTTTTCATAATTTTTTTACATTGCAATGTACATTAAAGGTGCAGTAGGTGATCTGCCAAAATGCTAACCGGTTAGCATAATATCTTTGAAACAGAGTCCCTCCTCTGCCGTCCAAAGCTACGCCTCCTGACACACAATCGCGCACCTTAAAGATGACAGCAGACAACCCACCAGTTCATGCCATTTGCCAGCTAGAAATGTAATTAGTGGTTAGCCGGCGAAGTGCAGCACTTATTACTAAGCCATACTTACATGTTATTTCAGAGCAAATATTAAAAGTAGTATAGTAAACAATATAGGGAGCTCATCACAGACATTCAAAAAAACAAGTCATTGTTCAAAAATGAACCAATGTAAATATAAAACAACTTCACCTCAGTAAAGCAGGCTAGGCGCTATTCACTTATGTTTTGTTATTAAACTAAATAAAAATCTACATTATCGATAGTGTGAAAGGTCCCTCATGAAATTGAAAATAGTCTATCGCCGAAAGATTTCAGTGGCTGAACAACACTTCTGCGCATATAACACATTCGTAAAACAACACAATCTAGATAAGCTTTGCGTGACTAAAATAGTTTTAAAACACAACATTACCTGTCTAAAAGAATACTTCAGCCATGGTGTGATCCCTCCCCCAGCGTGCAAAAGTAACTCCAACATTGATTCAGGATTTTAAAGTTTTGATTCAGCATTTGATTTTATAGCGGCTGTGATTGTCTCATGTGCACATGAACGCAGCGCGCATGCTTGCACTCACTAATGGCGGATATGTGTGATGAGCAGTGGCGCCCCAAGAAAATTTTCTTAGGGGTGGCCAGAAGAGGCCGCACCAAATCTAATTAATTACTCTTGAAATATTGCAATTTATTCCTAAAAAAATCTATAAAATTCAAATTCAATAAAATAAAAATATATATTTTACAAACACTTTACATATATATAAATAACTTTTCAGTTATTTTTCACATACTTTTATTGTACAGCATACGGCATATGCCATGTCTAAAATTAATGAAGATTAATGAATTGATTAATAAAACAAACGAACAAAAGACATTACTATATACAAACACACTCACTATAAAGACTCTAATAATATCATTTATCCATATTCCTTTTTGAGCCACAATATTATTAATACAGCTTCTTTTATGAATGTACCTTAGAGTAAATAGTAAATTACCATTGCTGTCTATTGAAGGTGTGTGCGTGTTGGTAACGACGATCGGGAGGTGGAGGGGCAGTAAATCAGCTATGGCAGTGGCACCAATCAATCCACAATAATTTAGTGGATGCTATTTTTTTTATTGAAATATTGTAAATGTACACAAGTACATTTAAATTTATAATATCAACAGCAAAATCATATTGGGGTGGCCACAGGGGGGGGGCCAGAGTTAACACAGGGGTGGCCGTGGCCCCTTGGGCGTCCCTGGTGATGAGATGCACAGTGGTACAAATATACATTTGCTGACAGACAGTTTGGGCTACTTATCAGAATTATGATAAACGTCAGCCCTACACTATTTAATTTGATGAACATTTTTTTGTCTTATGCCTTACCCAGAATATATAAATACATTTAGATAAAAAAATTAAAAATGAAATATATAAAAATGTAAATTTAAATAAAGAAAGGATGTTATATTTAAGTAAAAAAAAATAGATCTTAATTTTTTAACAATGTTATAATAGTTTATTATACTTGTGTGTGTTTGTTTACTTATTTATAGTTTACCATATGATACCTTCTGTCCTTATTAAATCAGCTGTAAGAGCTACACATTTCACAGATCTATTTTCACCATTATATCATTTTACATACATCACTTTTTTCCCATTCTCCCTGCAGTAAGTTTGACACGCTGATCCAGGCCCAGGCCCGTGAGCTGTCTCACCTGCGGCAGAAGATGCGGGAGGGCCGTGGCATGTGCCACATTCTGACCCAGCACCTCGGAGACACAACCAAGACCTTTGAAGAGCTGCTGCGCTCCAATGACATCGATTACTACATGGGCCAAAGCTTCAGAGACCAGCTTTCTCAAAGCATCTCGCTCGCACAGAGAGTCAGCACCAAGATCAGCGGCCGTGAGTCACAAACATACATCTCTCTATGCTTTTCTTTAACAAAAACATTGCACTGAATTATTTCATCCTCGCAGGAAATCACTCTGAAGTCCCAGATGATAAATCAGGCCATGAGCTGCTTGCAATACGGTGAGTCAGCTGAACACTTTATTGATCCGAGCTTGTCGTTAAATCAGGTTTCCCTTTGCTGTCAGTAAAACAAATCAGCCAGAACATGTGATGAGTACAGCACATGGGCCATATTGATTGGTTGAGATTTCTTTAATATTGAGTGACTGGACTGACACAGTTAAACCCCCAATGAAGAGAGTCTAAGAAGAAAAGCTCAGCTTTTTAACAAAGTATAATTGGTTGCATTGTTTTGCATTTTCACAAAGCAGGGCAGATTCTTACGTAATAATTAGTTTGGTTGTGTGTATTTGGTGGACGTTTTGGCATCCTATTGACTTGGACACCAGCTGTCATGTCATTCCACCCAGTAAGCATCATGGAAATGTTCATTCTGCACTGGATGGATCAATGTGAGAGATTATTTTAGTAATTGGACATGGTCTAGTCATTGACAGGTATCTCAATTCTGCATTAGGCTGGCATTTTGACTGCAAGTATACTATATAATAGGGCTGCATGATATTGGAAAAGTCTAAAATTGCTAAACTACTGATGACATTTAAAACAAAAAGGTTTGTCTATTAGAGCATTTTGTAAAAAATTTTAGAGAACACAATACCTTTTGGTGGAAACACAATCCTTTTTGGTGGAAAAACCCTGATTTTCAATCTATACACATGGAAGGATTTCCTATTTTGAGTAATTGTCATTTTCTGAAAAAAAACAAAAACAATAATATAATAAATGTAATAATATAATATAACATAATATATGAAAATCTATTTTTAATTTGATAGGTGTATTATCAGATCGTTATAGAATAACACAAATGTTAACACTTTACTCAAACCCATACCTAGTAAATCTAAAGAATTTGTGGTCTTCTAATTTGTCCATAGCTGCCTGCATGTCTATACAGTTAAAGTCAAAGAATATTAGAAATCAATTATTAGAAATTAATTATTAAAACTATTATGTTTAGAAATGTGTTGAGAAAATATTTTCTTTCTATTCAACAGAAATTGGGGAATAAAATATACAGTGGGGCTTATAATTCAGGAAGGCTAATAATTCTGACCTCAACTGTATTTATTATCCAGAACGCTGCTGTCAGGATTCTGACCAGAACCAGAAAATCAGAGCATATCACACCTGTCCTCAGGTCTTTACACTGTCTTTTAGTTACATTCAGAATAGATTTTAAAGTATTATTACTAGTCTATAAATCACCAAATGGCCTAGGACCTCAATACATTACGAATATACTCACTGAATACAAACCTAACAGATCACTAAGATCATTAAGATAAAGTAAATTAGAGTTCAGTCAAAGCAGGGTGAATCCGCCCTCAGCTACTTTGCCCTGCCGCTGCTGGAATCAGCTTTCAGAAATGAGCAGATGTGCTCCAACATTAGGCACATTTAAATCAAGACTGAAAACACATCTGTTCAGCTGTGCTTTTACTGAATGAGCACTGTGCTATGTCTCTTAGATTACACTATTATGTCTTTCTTTTATTTTTCATTCTTTTATAACCTGTTTTAAAACATTTTAATCTGTTTTTTAATTATTAATTGTTTAAATATTTAGGGTTTTTTTTGTCTTTTATTCTTGTTTATGTAAAGCACTTTGAATTACCATTGTGTACAAAATGGGCTATATAAATAAACTTGCCTTGCCTTTATACAGTATATATTGATAGTGAGAATGACACTTTTTAAAATATTCTTTTCTGTTGTTCATACCTTTTTTTCCATAATCTTATCCTCTACACCTCCATCTGTAACTCACTTACTTCACTCTACCCTTGCATGAGCACTGAACTGGACTTATTTGACTTTGCCTGCAGGCATGGTTGAACGATGCTATACGCTAATGCTAATGTGAACTGTCAGAGGCTTGCTACATAATGTCACCACTGGTTCTAGGGCGTCTCTGGGAGTTTAAGGACCCATAGGACATTTTAACAGAATTCATGGCCTCGTTCTGTATGCTGTCAGATCCCCTACAGGAGATGACCCTTATTTTTCTTTCCCTTACACCATTATGCATTGTGTTGAGCCAGCGCTAGTCAGTGAGTGAGAGTTCAGAAGCTGGGAGGAGCTGTTTTTTACATAGATCAGAAATGGTATTCTTCAAATAATTTTTTTTTACATTTTAATACTTTTGAAGTTTCTCCTGGAACATCTAATTGGATTATCCTGATTATGCAAAGGATCTGGACTCATCGTTGCACTCATATCTGGTGGAATTGAACTCTCCTTCTTCTATTTTTTATATATGTCCATATGTAGCACACTGTGTCTGCAAGCACTCTGAGTCATCCAGAGCTGGGTTGGATTAGTTTGCTGGATGGGTCAGTTGAAGGGAAGGTCTAATTTTAAAGAGAATAAAGAGAGAAAAATCAGAGGAGCAATATTTATCTTTGAGAGAAATGTATGTTTTTCTTTTTTAGAGATTTACAGGTTTTAGACATGCAGTTTTACACTGATATAGATAAGATGATTAAACTAAATTAACATAACTAAATTAACATAGGCCCATTCTAAAAACGTAGCCATATATACATTTCTGGAGAGCGCAAATTATGTAGCCAGAGGTACATATGATTGCATTTCATCTTTAAAATGAACGCCACTGGGCGGTACGACACAATTCCTTTTCTCGATTACCAGCTGACCGCTTACCTCCATATGGATGGCTTTTTTGCTGTTACCAGTTTGTCCGGTAGCTCGACATGTACGTTAGCGGACTTGAGACGAAGAGTGGAGTTGGACCACGACAACAGAGTTCGAGTTTGGTGATGAACGGTTCCAGAAAGCAGGTAAAACAAAAACAGAAGCTAAAAAACTAAATAAAGAAGTATATAGCAGGGTGAGAATGTGGTAAGATTTGAAAATGTTGTAAACATAAGGGGGGTTTTCATTTTCTGGACTGTTTTTTTAAACACTGCGGTTGGGTTTAGGGAAGGGGGTGGGTGGGTCAATCTGTCCTTTTTAAAACACTATTGGTTGGGTTTAGAAGAAGAGGGAGGGTGGGGGGATCGTTCGATTGGTCAGTCTGTCAGTCAACAGCAGCCTCTGGTGGATTTAAGTGAGAACAGCAGGTGCGAATGGCACTCGCAAGAGAAATTTGAGCTCTGAAAAAACATACACAGCAGCCTCTGGTTGATTTGTGAAAACAAAAACTGCAAAGACAACTTAGCTTCTGGGATGTATTGTGCTCTCTCCAGAAATGTATATAGGGGTATGCAATCAGAACATGCCAGGGTTGGATTAAACTGTTTTAAATGACTAAATTAAGTGATTATGTTCTACTGATGGTATGGAGACAAAACAGGGATTTTTACTAATAGCCAAAAGTTTTTTATGCTGTTGGGACATTTTTTACACAACAGTAGCTAGGTTTCCATCATCCTGTGTTAATTGTATGAAAAACAAGTGATGGTAACAACCTAATAAAAATCCCATAATTCATAAAAAATGCTTTACGCTCGCTTGAGGTGGTTTTAGACTTGTGCAAAAAATGGTTAATGCGGATAATGGAATAATAATGGAAACACATTTACAGAATAAACTCTGACCTAGTGAACACTACACCCAAGTGACTAATCAGCTGTCTCCATTTTTTACTGAAAATTACTAGGTTACCAATACTGCAGTCAGGTGCTTTAACAAATTGATAGAAATGCACCCAATTCATATTTAGGTTTTTATTTTTTTTGCAGACTTCAAAAAGATTGACTTCACATCAGGAAGGAAACCTTGATATGTCTAGGTCTTGAAAATGCAAATGTTGGAAAATGGATTTCAACGTGCAAAATTGTATCATTATCTTAATTTCAATCTCAAAATTTGTGAAAATGAGACCAAAATAACAATGTCAGATTAAAAGACTATGCATTGCATGCCAATACTGATTTACAAAAGGACATTGCCTTCTATTGGCCTTGCATGCATAATGAAATATTTTATTAGATTTTGTGGCTCTAGAACAGATGTTGTTTTGACAACATTGATGTTTGTTTGCAAAGAAAATGAAACAAAATTACACTTATTAGCTGATTGTTTTTAATGAATCAAATGCAAACATGTCAAATAATGTACTTGATCTTTTAGTGTATTGAACACATAGTGTAAGGGAAAACTCTGTAGTTCTGTAACGATTGGACACTGACAACAGACGTGCGGATCCACATGCAGTTTATTAATGAGTAGTCATGCAGGCAATGGTCACAAACAGGAGGAAACAGGAGCATACAGTATAGGTAATCTAAAAAGCAAGGTCAAAAAACAGGCAAATGGTCAGACTAGGCAGCAAAGAATTAAACATGGTAAACAAGCAAAAGGTCCAAAAACACCGGAAGACTAGACAAGGGAAAAACGCTTTGTAATGTTAGCAAGTAAACAAAACTCAACAATGTGTGTGAAACTGAGAGGTGTCTTTGCAGTCCAGGTAATAATTTAATGATGAGCTTCAGCTTTGTCTGTGTGTGCGTGTCATCAGCGGAAATCAGGAACTGGTGTGTGTGAGATGCATAGTTGTATTTGTAGTTCAGTTCAATGGCCGTTCAAACTGCTCGATCACTGCGGTCATAACAAGTTCATTCAGTGAATCAATTTCTTTAACTTATGAAACTCACCTGTGTAGTTCTGATAACAGTCTGTACTTAATGTTGATGCACATTATAACAATAAATTAAAACAAGTTATGACAAAAAATGATTTTGCAGTTAATCAAATTAATGATTTATTAGTCAGTTATTTGATTGCATTTATGTCACCTCTAAGAAGAGTGTGAAAAAAAGCTTTAAAAAAACATTTTTTTTTTCTTCAATTCTTAAATAATTGTTAATGAAGCTGTTGAGGAACCAAAATCGTTAAAGCAGAATATGATCCGGAACCAATTAGTTTTTTTTTTAATAATATTTCATCCGTACTGCACCAAAGCATGAATAGTTTCCAGAGGATCATTTATTCAATAATATAATTTGCTTCTTACATCACAGTGAGTCTGTCTTCATCCTAATGGCTTTAATTGGAGTTTAGAGTCATTTTTTTTTTATCTGGTCATCCACATCACCTCCTTGTCTCTTATTTCCTTCGTAGCTGTGTTTTGGACTCTCAGAGCCAGAAAAGGATGATTTCCAGTTTGTAATCTCCTTCTGGAAATGTCTCTAACATCGCAGCCTTTAATGAGGTAAAAGTGAGTGAAAGGGTGCGCAGATGGCCAACCAGATGCACAGACTTAACCGTATTTGGTTGCCAGTCAGCTCATTTAGCCGGAGCTTGTAATTGAGTGAAAACGGAGGGGGATTTGCATTGGTTTGATGTCCTAAGTGTTTTCTGCGTGTTTTTGTGTTCTCTCGAGAACATTTGCCCTGGGACAGAGCTGTCACATGGTTGGTAGCTGTGCTGCGACCAGCCGGCTTTGGATTGGGTGTTGACTTCAGCGCTAATCAGGTTAAGTTATTAAAACCTCATGAGTGAAATAGGTCAGAGGCAGCTAACGCTGACAGAGAAAGAGAGCGGCGTAAAGATGTGAAACTGGTGGAAGGAGAAGACCACATGCAGCCATGTGAAAGAAGACTGTGACTGAATGCCAGAAAAGGAGAAACCGCAGAACAAATAGTATCTGTTATTTTCGTATCAGTATCTTCATTTGGAATACAACATCGTTCAGAAATAAGAAGAAACTTTTACCATAAACAACAAGGACATGTTTTGTTTCGTGTAGATTTACTAAAGAATTTATTAGGGTCGTCTGATTTTACAAGCATGTAATGGTGTGGATATGCTTTATGTTTGTTAACTGGAACACAGATGTGTCTCTTTTGACTGAAGCACACTGTTTATGCACAGTGGAACACATCAGCCCAAAGGCAAGGACCTCATATACAGTACACGCACACACACACACACCACCATGAGGGTTTGTTGTGTTTGAGAGCTCATGGGGAAGGACGTTACGTTTCAGGAAGACACTCTGATTACCCTTTTCCTCCTTTGGAAATAAATAGAAAAGCACAAAGGAACTGGTCTCTGAGTACAAGGACTGGCTGAGCATCAGGGGCTTTTGTTTCTTCGAAATCCAGACTTTGAGGTTGGTTTTGCAATTACTTGATCTTCAACAATTTGAAAAGAAGTTTGGATACAACCGACCACGTTGGATGCCACAACACTTGGTTTACTATTGTTTCCGCTTTATGTGAATGCAGTAAAACCCTCCGTTGTACTTGGGAATAAACAGATCAGTGTAATCTCGGGATTTGTGTCGCGCTCAACTGCCTGCTGGAGATTCCCAACTCCTCCCCCACCACTACTCACAATCCGGCAAACCCCGCTTGTTTCGTCATCCAAATGATTGCAGCCCCATTACCACGGAGACCCAGTTGACAGGCGCTGCATCGGCTGCTGTTCCTGCGGCCCCTGACCTTCTCTGTGTATCCCAGCCAGTCGTGAGTTCGAGGAGTCAGGATGAAGAGGCTGTGACCGGGTTTCAAGGGAGCGCTGGGGGTCAGGCAGGCCGAGGCGTCATGGCTCCGCTGTGGAGGTCCATGCTTTCCAAAAGCAGCCCCCTGTACCGCGACTCGCTCTTCTCCTTCTCTCTGTGGGAATGGCAGGTGCAGAAGAGAGAGCTGGCTATTCTAACCAAGCAGACAGAAAGGGAGAGGAGAACCTTACACAGGCAGATTGAGAAGTAAGAGCTTTAAGGTGTTTTACAGGTGTAGGTTTCTGGAAAAAAACTTGAGTATTTAGATCAGAAATTGTGTTTATTTGTTTGGAGCCAATAGGACCTTTGAAATGTGTTTTAAAGAATTCTTGTGCTTGACGAGGAATGTATTTGCAATATTGTGAAATATTTTTGCAATTAAATATAACAGCTTTTATTCATATATTTTCTGATGTCATTCATTTCTGTGAAGCCAAATCAGAGTAGTACTTAGTGCCACATGATCTTCCAGAAATTATTCAGATTATTTAAAAAAAATTTTATTAGAAATGTTATAATAACATTTATTATATTATTTTTATTATTATATTACCTAATAAAACAGTTGTGCTGTGTAATATTTTGCTATTTTTTCACATATAAATTTTGCTATTATTTATATCTGCTATTTTTTTCCATAAAGAAAAAGTTGTTTAAATGTGCAAATTAATTTACAGCATTTAAATTGTCCTTACTTTTACTTTGGATGAATAATGCATCCGTGCTGATTAAAATAAATAAATATATTTTTTAAATATCTTACTCCAAAAAAAAATTTATTATAGGCCCTGTGCAAAATAAGTCAGCTTCCTAATTTTTTTTAAAAGTTGCTACGTGTGCAACAGAATAAAGAACGACACTGTACTGTAAGAACAACACTGTATTCTGCTAGTGCACTGCCCATGGCATTTTGTGGGTTATAACTGTTGTTGGTGTTGTGGAATTATGGTGCATATGACTGTGTATTCAGTTGATTATTTACAGAGGGAGCACATGATGTGAGAGACATAACACAGATTGGTAGGATGTTACTGTGTGTGTTTTGGCTCAGACAGAACAAAAACAGGTCCTAATTAATCCAGCTTGGAACAAACAGTGGGTACAAAATTAGCCTAATGCCCTGCATGCGGGACACACCTGGCATATGCCAAACAAAATATGGTGACAATTTGCATGTACAGCACACTTAATTTGGATCCACATAAGCATAATAAACCCAAAATTCACTTTTATCACAACCTGACATTTGCATTTATTTGGTCAACAGATTTTACCTTCAGGAGAGGAGCATCATCATCGTCAATGGCTTCATCATCAAGTTTTTGCTTATATATTGTGAATGTGAATGTATTTTATTGAATAAATTATTTAAGAGTGAGAATGTTTTTTGTATCTAGAAAGAAAATCAAGATCTCCTATTTCTCAATGTTTATACAGTAATCTAGCAATCATTTTTAGGTATAGATGTCATGTGTTTGCAGATTGTGGGAACATTTCTTGTGATTTATGCAGTAAAATAAATGAAATCTCTCATTTCCCCTCAAACCACAGGATATTTTGTTGATCACTGGGTTCTGCAGCTGTTTGGCTCCATCTCTTTAGTATCTGATTGGTCCAAACCCACTGTTCCTAATTAAATGTTCATTTAACATGGCAGATGATTAGCTTTTTTTGAATCCTCACTATGCTAAATGCCATTTTTTCTCTGTTTTCAGGCTGAGCAAGGAGCTACAACAAAAAGATAACCTCATCGAGTCTCTGCGCACCAAACTTGACCAACAGCAACCCCGATCAGATACACCTACTAGCAGTCATGCTTTCTCTGTGGCCACAGACCAATCAGATAGGACATCCTTTGTGTCAGATGACCACGGCTCAACCAATGAGGATCTAGAATTATGCTCTGAACTGGATGCAGCCAGTGAATATGGCCAAGAAGAGGCAGCAAGATGTGCCACAGGTTTTTGATTTTATTATTATTATTATTATTATTATTATTTGTAATCACATCCAGTTTAGCTTCTCATCCACATTTTTTCATTGTTCATATGTTTTGTTTCAGACCCACGCAATAATAGAGGCTCAGCCTTGTCACATCCATCCAATCCTCCATCTATCACTTCCTCTCACAGCCCCCAGTCCTCCAACACCTGTCCTAGCATGCACTGCACACCACATAGACCATTGGAAACCCAGGAACAAACAGGTAGGAAGAGTAGGAGAGTACCAAAACACCTATGCCATTTTCAGTTCACTTATAACAATGGTATTTTTATCACAAAGTACACTCATTCATAGGTTTGGGATCTATAACAAATTAAAACTTTTGTTCAGCAAACATGCATTAAATTGGTTCAAGTGGCAGACATTTATAAATGAAATGATAATAAATGAAAATAAATTATCTTGATTATTTTAGCATCGAACCATCATGTTAGAATGATTTCTAGAGGATCATGTGCTAAAATATATGAAATGTATTTAAAAATGTAAATTTTTCTTTAGAAAATATTTTAAAAGTTGTGTTGATCCCAGAATCTTGAATGGTTATATATATATATATATATA